>JAOXNV010012751.1:0-17868 GCA_028565915.1 Momotus momota | reverse complement strand
GAAAAAACAACCAAAAAAAAAAAAAAAAGTGGAAAAGTAAAAGAAAGTTAATGACAATTCCATCCTCAGGGAAACAAAGTGGCCAAAAAAAAAAGGAAAAGAGAGTAAGAAGAAAATATAAATAAGGAAAGAAAAGAATCACCCGTTGAGTAAGAATGATCGATTTCCCCTTGGATCATGCCCCATGTGTGGGACCAGCCCCATGTGCCAACATTCACAGTGCAAACCAAGCTCAGGGGCTTGGCATAGGGAAACTGAGGCACACAGAGTGATCCCATCACCACAAACCAGCCCTGGATCCTACATCCCTTCCCCGTGGAGGGCTACTGTGAGGGAGATAAAGATGGATCAGCCCATGAGAAAACATGTGTAGGGTACCGGTCTAGGAAGGCAAAGACCTCAAGATCTACCCTCCTCTGTTTGTAGGTTCTCCTCCCTATGCCCAAGAAGGACAAGCACCTTTCATGCTCAGAACCCCTCACTGCTGGCTACTCTACTGCTAATTCCCAGATTTCTCTTAACCATGCTTGAAACTGGATCACATTTAATGGTTTCACGTTCGAAAGACTGTCAAACAGAAGCTTCATGGCCATAAAAGCACTTTAGGGCTCAAGAGAATGAGAATAATGGTTGCCATCAAAGGAAGAGCCTTATCGCTTAATATTCCAGTGCATTAACTACTTTTTCCCTTTCTTTCAGCAACTTTAATAAAATTTTTAAATGGTTTTCAAGAGTTGCTTTTACAATAGGTGAAAGCCAGTAATAACCTGACACCCGACACATTTCATGCTTGCAGTGCAAGAAAGGCTTCTTTTACCCCACTCCACATCACACTTCAAACCTGCTTTCACATTTTATGAAGCATAAATGGCCCCTGAGTTTGCAGATGAGAGCTCCGTAATCCCTGATTTGTTTGTTACAGGAAACCCTGCACGACTCCTGGGCTGATAAAATCCTCCTGTCGCTGCAGCCCTGTGGAACTTCCTCAACCCAAACTCACCGCGGTTGCTACGTGGCACCAGGTGTAGGAAAAGGGGCCCTGCTCCTATCACCACTGCTGGGCTCAGAGGATGCTTTCATTCTACCTGGAGAATTTCTGATGCTTGCTGTGCCAAAGGACAGTCAATTTGTAGCGTCTGCCAAATCCTCTCAAAACTGGGGTTAGTCAAGAGAAGCTACAGCTGTGAAACAGCTGCCACCCCATGGCATTATATTCTGAACACATTCGTGGGCATTTCACAGAGGGGTCCCGCTATAACTCTGCAGGGAAACACACTTTGTGCACTGCGTATTTGTAGGAGCTGCCAGAAGAAAACAGTCTGTTTTCTTTTTTTTTTTTTCTTTTTTCCCCTAAAATCCAATTACCTACAGGAGATGCTGATAATGGGTGTTGGAAATACGCAAAGCTCTCGCTTCAATTAGAACTATGAAAAATATGACAATCAGGCAAGCAGTAAAAAAGTTTCAGCAGTCACTGAACCCTCCCAAAGGAAGCGACAGACGATAAATCCCTAGATCAGTGCCCTGTGACCTTTTACTGCCTGTGGCCATCCACGTGGAAACCACCTCACCCAATAATAGTGGGCTAAAAGAATGAAAACTGGGCACCCAGGCTCTCTGCAATTAGCAGACGTAGAGCAGTTGCACTGGCCATTGTGGGAAGGAAGTCTTCTTTCCCCAAGGAGTGGGTTAAGTGGAAGCTCTCCCTTTCAGAGGATACCTACTGAGGTGACTGTTGCAAGCCGAGCCGCCTCTGCAGCGATGCCCTCACCCGCTAGATGGCAAGTTTGCTCTGCACAACGCCGGGCCTCTGCTCCGCATCGCTCATCTGCAGAGAGCTCAGAAAACCACAAACGAGTTATAAAAAGACAGCAGGTCCTATTTGCCTAGAGCCTTAGAGGATTTTTCTCCAGCAAAAGGAAGAGGATATAGAGCAGCATAGAGTCGATAAGACAAAGCGGCAAATCTAGGGGCAGCTGGGCTTTGCTTTAGGTGGCTGCATCGGGCTGCAAGTTGGAGGGACATTCCTATCCTTCTGGGACAACGGTACAGTCATTATGAAGCAGTGGCTGAGTGCATCTCGCGTGTACCAGCCTTCCTTTCCCCTAGAAGACTACTGCTCCAAAGCAGCGCCTTTTAATTTTTTTCATCTCCTGTTAGTAGAACTGGCTGACCTCTGCAAGTGCATGAAGATGTGACATGGAGAAATGGCACCTGCCAGGGTTGAGCTTATATGTAATCTCACAATAGAGGGATAAGAAACAATAACCACTCTTCACTAATATCTGTGACCGTTCCCCATGCAAGTCTCTCTCTATCCAGTTGCAATCAGTAATCTGTTCACAGCTTGCAAGCAGAGCAGCTTTGGCTGACATCTCAAGTGGACTTGAGCAGGGCACATCTATCTCAAGGTTTGATAAAACTTCACATGGGTTTTACCTACGCAGTCAAAGCTATGTGAAGAAAAATCTTCTCTATAAACCAGCAGATTTACACATCCAACCTCACTGGAGTCAAGGCAGTTATAGAACAGAACATGTTCCTCTCCTTCACATTCACCTTCTGTCTTTATTGGCATCCTCCCCTCTTGGACCCCGCCTTCCTGGGCAGAGACTGGTTTACTTGGCTCAGTCATGTGCTAGGAGTCAAAGCAGCTGGGAGGGGAAGATGTTGTAAAATCTCTCAATGGTCCTCATTTGTAAAGCAAATGGAAGATGCTTCTCTGTGTCAGGACCAGCCGCTTCCAGCAGCACACAACGTTGTTGGCTCCTGTGCACCTGGACTGCAGTGTCAGAGGGGGAAAAATGGGACTGGAAAAATCATGCATCAAATATTCTGGTTAAGAATCATAATCATCATTGACAGTTGTGGTTTGCTTGCTAGTCTCTGCACAGAGCATGCCCCAAGGAGAAACTGGAAGCTGCTTCATCCTGTAGAGCAGAGAGAGGAAAGTATGAAAAAAGCAGTGGCACCTTTTGTATGTGGCAACACGGTGACCAGAATGCTAATGCAGTGGGAACTCACTGTCATAATACATAGGAAGCGCCTGTATTAGAGAAGCAAATCCGGTTTTTGCTAGATACAAATTCCACCAAACACTTCAAAGCCTAACTGAAATATTTGAAGAGGCTATAATTGAATTAGAGCTGTTGGAGAAAGGCTGTAGCTCTCAGCTGTGAGGGGCTGGGGAAGAACATGCAGCCTTGGGATTCTGGGAGCATAACTGAGGCTCTTGCAGAAGAAGGAGAGGATGGAGGCAGAAGATAGAGCTGTTTGGCAGAGAGCAAGATGATATTCACCAGGGATGGCTGGAGGCAGGAGACAGAAATTCTGACCTGGCCAAATGGACCCTGGCAAGCGGCAACTACCAACTCAAAGCTAGAGGAAGGGATTCGTCCTGTTTCTGAAAGTGACAAGGTGGGAGCTGGCAGTCCCAACAAGGACTTTCTGCCTTATGTGTCTGCCCTATAACAACAGTCGGATGGGTTTAGGAATAGAGTGAGGGAAAAGGCTGAAGTGGAAGTTGCTTGATGCCGTAGTGTTTAGTGAAGTCTTTCTAAGGTTAGCACCTTGGCCCAAAGCAAATGGTTCTGGTGATAATGGAGACACCACTTCATGGGGGAAAGTGAAAAGAGGAGGAGGGTTTCTGTTTGAGGAAGGTATGTGTGATTGATCCCTCCCAGACAAGTCCTTCTGCCCTACACACACGTTGCAACCGCTCAGTGACCACACAGCTTTACTCCTTTCTGGTTCTGGAGAGCATGCCTGAGGCATCCAAAGCTGTCATGTGTCCACCTTATCCATGCCACTTGTTGCCTATCCCCTAAGACTTGTCTGATATTTGCCTGACTACCAATTCCTTGGCACCACTTACGCATTGCACCTGCATAAGGATTTGGCCACCCTTCCCTACAGCATCCATATGGCAGATGGGAAAGACAGCTGTAGAAAGGGCTGTCAGCAGAAGAGGGTGGCTGGCAGCAACATGGTTTCAGGTCCCTGGATCCTCTATCAGGAGCAGAGCTGCCTCATGAAGGTGGGAGGGACAACCTTGTAAGCAGCCCCCCAATACAGTCAGCACACATGAGCTGGTAGATGGTACAGCCACCACTGGCCATGCATGTGCTTGCCTTTGTTTTTCAGAAAGATGAGGTTTACTGTCTCTGGGAGAGAGACAGCCTCCCAATGTCATCATCCACACCACCTGTAGGGCCACCCCATCCCTCCAGTGCCTACTGGTAGCTCAGGCATTGCATATCAATGGCATTGTCTTTCTCAAACACATCTGAGCTGGAAGCCTGTGAGAACATCTCTAGGGCTAGCTAATAATCTGGAGTCAAAGGCACCAAATGAAGAGGATACGCCTGTAGCAGAGAAGCCAAACAACTATTTTCTGCCCATGCAGAGAAGCTCACACTAGTCCCCAGGCTGGAACTCTTCTTTATGGGAGGACAAGTCAGAAAATGTGTCTCAAAGTGATGTTTCAGTAGAAGTAGTTATAAAACAACTTGACAAAATAAACAGCAGTACTGGATGGTATTCAGTCAAGAGCTCTAAAGGAATTCAAGGATGAAATAGCTACACTATTAACTGTATTAAGTCTACTGTGAAACCTCTCACTTAAAATTTTCTCACTATCAGAGGGAAAGAAAGCAGGGAGACCTTGGTTTTAAAAAATGCTTCTGAGTGGATCCAGGAACAGCAGATTATTAAAACTGGTGTCCAACTGAGGGAAAATTGTAGCGTGGAGGGGAATTAGGGAGCACGTAAGTGAGATATGATTTATAGGAAAATTCAACAAAGCTTTTGTGAATGGAAGCCCTGTCTTAGGAACTTCCAGGAGTTTCTGAAGGAGGCAACAAGAGCAGGGAAACAAGGGGCCCAGAGATCCATTTGGCATAATCTGCTTGGATTTCCTGAATGTTTTCAACATGTTCTCTAATCAAAGGAGCTGTAAGAAATCTTAAAGGATCCCAAAGTCACTACAAAATGAGGAGGAAGGTTCATCTAGAGGTGCATCAGGTTAGACACAAAAGGAAGGAGAAAGAGGTCTTGTGTGCAAGAGAATGTGTGGGGAGGAACAGCCGCTCTGCCAGCTCGGCATGGGAGCCCTATTGGTGGTCGTCACTCTCTTGGAAAGACCTCAGCCATGGTCTCCAGCCAGCAGAAGGTCACATGCTCTGCGCTTGCCAGTGTGGATGTGGGAACTCACAGAATAACAGAACTGAAACAGCTGTCGAAGACCTCTAAGATCCATGCGTCCAACCATCAACCCAGAAAAAAAAAACAACACAAAAAACCCAAACCCCCAAAACCCTACTAAACAGAAAAACCACCTCACCATCCTACTAGTGCCTCATCTACACGTTTGTTTTTAACACCTCCAAGGATGGTGACTCCACCACCTTCCTGGGCAACCCATTCCAGCATCTGACCACTCTTTCAGTAAAGAAATTCTTCCTAATATCCAATCTAAACTTCCCCTGGTGCCCTTTCAGGCTATTTCCTCTAGTCCTGTCATTATTTATTTGAGAGAAGAGGCTCATACCCATCTCACTACAGTGGATGAAGGGATGGAGTGCACCCTCAGCAAGTTTGCTGATGATACGAAATGGGGAGGAGTGTCTGATACACCAGAAGGCTGTGCTGCCATTCAGTGAGAGCTGGACAGGCTGGAGAGCTGGGCAAAGGGGAACCTCCTGAAGTTCAACAAGGGCAAGTGTAGAGTCCTGCACCTGGGGAGGAATAACCCCCTGCACCAGTACAGGTGAGGGGCTGACCTGCTGGAAAGCAGCTCTGTGGAGAAGGACCTGGGAGTGTATTCTAGGATGCGTTATAGAAGTTGAAGTCAAGAGACACCAGGGCAAAGCATACAAGAGAGAGCAAAACCTGAAACAAGATCCTTCTGGTCATCTGGATCCACATTTTGGTGCTTATACATCTGTGATCTCTCTATACCTCCGCTCCATGGGCTGGCCACAGGTATCATCTCCGCAGGTATCATCTGTCTTGAACCTGCTCACCTTGAGGTGGGCACCATGGTCAGCGTTTAGGGAAGCCTCTGAGAGCAGCATCAGCCTGTAGAGCTGTGGTTTCCTTGACTCCAACAGCCTGTGCCTGGGGGATTTCCTTTGACCTCTCTTTAATAGCTCTGGATCAAATAATGCCTGAATTTCCTTCTTTATTGCTCTTCACAATAAATTCTCTGACTTTGTCATGTGCCCTTTGATGTTGGGATGAGGACAGGGAAGACTACAATTTTCTGCTTGCAGGCGAACCTCTGTGTTTTACAAGGATGGTTTTTGTTTCATTCTGTGTTTTTTCCCAACATTCAATTTCCTTACTTTTTGACCACTGCAGAGAGCTGCACTGACATTTCCACACAAACTGTACATTATAACTCCAGCTCTTGTTCCTGAGTGGTAATTTTTCAGAGCCCATTATGGTACATCTGAAGTTAGGTTTTCTTTTTTCCCATGTGTATCATTTTACATTTATCTATACTGAATTTCATCTGCCATTTTGTCATCCACTCTCTCAAGATTATGAGCTGCTCCTCCTGAAGACTCTCTGCAGTCAGCCCTTGCCTTTACTAACTTCTGTAACGCAGTTCAGCAAATTGCGTTACGTTTCCAACCACTCCCTTTGCAGATCATGTATAAGTGTCCAGCCTTTGGCAGAGATTTCTTCAAAAAGTCCACCTCCTGGCACTCCAGAAACTGAGCACTTACTCCAGTCCTTTGCTTCCTGCTTTTTAAACAGACATTTATCTATGATGACTTTCCCTTACGGCATTTTAGATGATCTACAAGCCTTTGGTGGGACCATTTTCTTGCTACAGAGGTATCTTGCAGATTTCGGAGGCCTGCTGAGGTGTTTAGTGGCCCCCAATGAATCTCAAAATCCTTTCCCAAGGATTTTTCCACTTTTCCACTTTTCCGTTGAGCCTTTGTAAGATTTTAGCACTTGCACTTTTCCTTGGCAAGGAGGAAGGCTATTACCTGTTGTGTGAAGAATAAGCTCTTTTTTGTTTGCTTTGAGCTTGATTCTTGCTATTTTAATTTGATGCCCCTTGTCCTTCTGTAGAAAGAGAATTGAAAAGCTGAACCCTACGCACCCTCTCAGGGCTCTCACAATTTTGTTGACCTCTTCCATAAGTTCATTACGGCAATCTCTTTTCTCCACTAAGGAATCTTATCCTCTAGTTTTCCTCATACAAAGGTCAGCTGAAACCTTTGATCACCCTCTTGTCCTCCTCTGATGTTTTCCTGCCTCTACAACAAAACTGCACACAGAAGCCAAGGTATCACCAAACTGTGGAGTTACAAAGCAGTGAAACTCCATTTCCTGTTGATCAGATAATTTACCATTTTCTATGAGGTTTTCAAAGAGGCAACACATGATGTGTTACCATCAGTGATGACCCATCTGACATTTGAGATACATTCTTACAAATGACTTTCCTCCACCTTCAGTTAGTTTTGGAGTTCTCTTGTCACAATGACTCACTGACATGCTCTTCTCCCAGATTTGCTCTGTGATTACATCCCTGTGATTTACAGGTCTCCTTTTGCTGTTCCTACCTGACATCCCAAGAGCTATGCACTGTCTTCCTCTCCTTGCCTCATAATTTTATAGCATTTGGGCTCACATTCCTCTTCCAAAATCAATTTTCAGGATTGTCCGGTGTGTTGCTTGGCTCCCTGTTCGAGAGGCAAGCTGCTTTCATTCTTAATGTAGTCAGTTTTTAAAGAGTGATTCTGAAATACTAAATCACAGTCACAGTTGCAACAGAAAAGACTGATGTCCACAAGTTATGTCCTGGCTCAGGTCATCTTTCACGGGACACTATAATGCTGCAGGTTGAGCTGCTTTATTTGCGCCCGATGGGTTACCACAGCCCCTTTGTAACATTTCAGTGGTCATTTGCTGTAGAATACGGTTTTTTACCAGAGGTCAAAGGAAATTACTGCTGAGCACTGGGGTCTGAAGAGAAGCGAGGCTGCCCGCGCAGACAGCCGGCTCACCGGGAGGAGTGCTGGCGATCCAATTAGGAAAAACCTCTAATATGTAATATTGCAAGAAATAAAAGGAACACTCTTTGGACTGAACACTCTGTCATCTTTCAGAAAGCAGATGCCTGAGTGACCTCTGTTTCCATCTGCAAGGTGTTTTTTTTATTTTATTTTTTTTTCCCCTATTGAGATATAAATGGCTCCTTTGAAATCATTGAACTGCATGTTTCTTTACTAAGCAAAAAATTGCCTGTAAAAGATCTTAGTGAAAGTCCATCTTCTCAAAGACAGTGGTTCTCCAGGACTCCTTGTTCTTTGAGATACTCCAAGTATGGAACATCAAGTACATCTTGTCCATGAAGATGGGCAGCAAAGTCAGCAAAGCGTGGAGGTTGCCTGACATCATTCTGTTGATCTTATGCACTCAGGACCAAGATTACTTGCTGTTGACAACCTTTCTGTTATGGTGCATGACACTGCAGTGGTCCAGGGGTCAAGAGCTGTGGAGAGATGTGTGCCAGTAAGAGAGGGAACTCTTCAAGTCATCTATGTATCTAACTCCTTGTCCATGATTAGGATATTTCTGAAAGAAACCTGTGGAATGAAATGCGTCCACTGTTCAAAGCACTGTCTGAAGCACTCATCTCGGTGATATATTGATATGCACAAAATATGTTCAATGAACTGAGTGCTACATGATCCCTAAGGAACAGAGGCAAAAGCTGTTTTATTTAGTTGGGTTTTTTTGGTTTTGTTTTTTTGTTTGTTTTGGTTTTTTTTTAAATCTATATATGTGGCCTCCTGTTTTTGAAACTCAATAATATTTTCAAATTAAGTCCTCTGGCTCTGAACTACCTTCAGGACTGCTTGATTTATGGTGCCATGTGTGAGCTTCTGACAGATAACAACTTCAGCTGACCATACATACCTTCTGTTTGAGATGTGATCAAAACTGCCCTTTTGAACCTGTGCAATCATCCGTTTTGTCATTAATGACTGCAATAGGCAGAGCCTTAATAGTGACTTTGGGTTGAAGTCTTTCTCCTTGCAAATCAAGCATGTAAACTTCCTGATGCTGACACTGCTTGATGCTGTAGCTTTGTTCTTTGCTCTTTGGAAAGTCATACACAAAGGAGTGTTGAGGAGGGTTTTGACCACAGCAATATGTGCAGCAGTACACACTGAAAATCAATCTCTGTCCCATCCATCCACAGTATTGTTAATTTGTGGGAGCTACTCAGAGAAACCTCCTGTCTCTGGGCATCTTAGAAGCCTGCTCTGGCTTCCTTTACGCCTTTCCTTGAGCAGATACCTGTGTAAGATTTAGAAGATCATGGAAAAATCTCCTCTCCTCAGCTTCGGAGCATTTACTGAATTGTTTTGCTGTTTTGGAACCAATACCATCATTGTTTGCAAAGCTGAATGTGATTCATCAACCAGGTGAGTAGAGTACCAAGGTAGTGCTGCTACTCATGATACATATACTCAGTCTTGTCTAGCACCCATAATTTGCTGCTCTACTCACAAGAACCTCGCTCCCCTTTTCTCCCTAATACCCACTTCTAGTTACAAATTTCTGCTGCTCTCTTCCCAAGCTATTTCTGAAGTGCAGCCTTATCCTTCTGCTCTTTCCTTGCACGTGAGAGTAGCCTGTGAACCGGAAGACATTGGGGAACTACATGCTCAAGCTCTGAATAGCTGCCCACCTGTGTCTCAACGTCCTTCCTTGGAAGTCAGAACTGTCCCACTACAGAGCACAGTATCATCAGAACTAGCATTAGAGACCGGCATCACCTTTTTTATCTTTGCAACGTGAAGTGGGAAGGCACTTTAGCTATTTTTGAAGGATCTGTGGAGCTATTTCTCTTTCTGATGATACAAATGCTTGTATTGGCTTCTCATATCCAACCAGTGGGTGAGAGATGATGATAAAAAAAAATATGGAACTTCCCCTTCATGGGAAAAAAATAGATTTGAGAAATGCAAGAACTTTTCAAAACTTGGAAATAATATGGAAAACCCCCTGTGTATTTAAACATACAAAAGAAAACCCCACATTTCTTAGGGTTTATACTATATCCGCCTTGCCTTTCTCCCTTTTAAACTTGCCTCTGAATGATGTTCTGAATTTGTCCCTTGCTCTCTGCTAAGGCTTTCAGTCTGCTGCCAATGCTCCTGCACTGCATATGAGATGCACTTGGTCTCACTGGAGCCACACAGGGGGGCTGTTATCCTGCCTGATGGAAAGATGTCTCAGTGAACCAGAGCTGAGACTGGCCAGGCCCTTCCTGCAGCTGCATTTTGTGGTAAACCCATTCCTGACTGGCAGTTTTTTTAGACCCCCTCGAGGTGTGTTCGGCACTGCAATCTCAGGCTTTTCCCATCTGCAGAGTTGGCAACCCCTCCAAACAACAGCTAATTGCATCTCTGCTACCCATTTGGGCAGACAGCAGTGAGGTTCTTAATCCTGCCCATCCTTGTCCGTGGAGGAAACAGCTGAGCCATTTGTTTTGGGGCGGTTCTGGTTTTAGAAACTGGCCTCAGTAAGGAGCATCTTCAAAGTGCCTTGGGATAACCGCTGGCACACTTGTTTTGGACTTGGAGGAGCTAAGCTTGCTGTGGTTGCCTCCTGTTTGATGATATGGTGCCTGTGCACTGGTCTTCTCTAGACTTATCAGCGAGATCTTGCTTCTCCTTGAACAGACCCATTTGCTCATCTCTTCCCCGGCTTTGTAAAATTTTAGCAGCTTCCTGAGCGGAATATCAGCCCAGCAGCCTGGTGAGCAGTGCTCCAGCCTTGCATGGCTCCAGGTTGCTCCAGCTTTCAGGGCAACAGGATCAGAATTTTAGGGCAATATGGATGCTTAGATTACTGATAACTTTCCTCTGCCTCTGTCCCTCTGTCTTCCTTCCTCCTACTAATCATCCCACGTTAGGGAACAGCTCCTGGAGGCAATTCCCACATGTGAACCTGCTCAAGAAAAGATGTCACCAGCCTCATGTGAGTGTGGGTCCCACCACCCTGTGCTGCACACTGTGGTCAGATGGTTTTCACCGGTGCCTTTCCTGGCACGTGTAGCTGCAGGGGGACAGCGCTGTTTGCTACCAAGGGTTAACTCGCCCTTTGATGCAAGATGCAGTGAAAAGTTTGTAAGAACAGCATCCATGCCATATGCTGAGGATTTAGCTTTATAATCATCCTGGCTTTAGCAGCAAAGCTGGAAAGAGAAGCATTTTTGTGTTTATTATACATAAGAAGATCTTGGTGGTTAAGAATATATAGGGCTGAAAATGGAAAAAACCCAACCCTTTGATAAGCCTTAAAGGTTTAAGAGATGGAATCTGCATCTGTGTTACCAAAAATATCTTTGTTAAACCTGGCTGCTGGGACAGGAGAAGCATGTGAGCCGTGACACCCCCGCTGTGGTGCAGCACTTGCCCTGCGCTACCGCTCCTCAAGCAGATGTCAAACTCTACCATTACTTTACAGGATCATCAATTAATTCACCCTGCAGTATCACTTTCAAGTCGAATCTGAGCCCTGTATATTTGTTTTTGCTTGCTATTTTCTTCTCTAAATGAATCCTTATTTTTTTCCTGGAAGAATCCCCCAGAGAAGCGCACAGGTGTCGAGAGCACAAAAGTGTCTCCTCCATATCCAGGAAATTAAAGGGTGGTTGAGTTTTACTATTCCCTGTGCAGTCCCACGGCCCCTCCACCTCTTGCTTTCACAGGGTTGGGCTGATGCACTTTGTACCTGGGCACAGCACTCTCAGATGCTGCAGATCCCAAACCCACCTCACTGACAGAAAACCAACACAGTACAGATAATTCCTTCCCCATCTTGCCCTGAGACTTGGAGACATGTCTGGGAGCTCCAGGGTCCCCATCTGCTTCAGGCAATGGTGGCTGTGGGTGTGCCGAGCTATGCTTTCAGGGATGTTCATGCTCCATTAGACAGAAGTGCTGTTTACATGGTGGCTGCTTGAAAAATTCAAGGATCCCAGAGTATTTATTCAAACGTGTGTCATCCGAACAGAAGGGCTAACTGCTGCAAAGCAAAATAAACTCTAGCACGCTGTGGCTATTGATGGCAGAGGCATTTTTATTGCTTTGGGATACCTGGGGCAATCTGTGCCATCACGTCCCTGGGTGGTGGCACAGGGTGCCTTGGCAAACAGTTTCTGACGGCAAGTGTCCAGAAAAAAATGGAAAACCCCCACACTTCCATTGCAGACTTTGTTGTAAAGATCTTCTAACATGGCCTGGCTCCAGCAATATGTCTCATTTTTCTTTTCCACGCTTACTTCTCTGCCAGAAGATTTGTTGTTTAAAAATTCATTCAGGCCTTATATGTGGCCTCATGCCAAGATTGTTACAGGTTGCTAGGTGCTCTGACTGCTCTAATAACTCAAACAGGATTAAAGTTCAAGGGTAAGGGTTTGACACTTCCTGAAAATCAGTTCTTCTTGACTTGGCCACCCAAAAAACAGGGGTATGTGAAAACATAAAGAAATAGCCAAAGCCCTTGGGTAGAGTTCCTCTGTTAGGACATAGTGATGAAAGAGCAAATCAAGCGGTAGAAATTGATTCTGCCCTTCAGCCCCTTGCCTACTTGCTTCAGAGTTTCATACTTCCAGGGCAGATTTTTTACAACAAGGGCTCATTAATTACATGTTTCTCCCAGTTTTTCACTGTCCTGAAGTAGTTCACTGTGGTCTGGGACATTGACCATAGATGGGAAATATTTTTCTAGCTGAGGATTTTTGATTTCACAGTTTGTAGTTCTTTAAAATGTTGATGTGTATTTACAACCTTCAGACAATGCATGCCCTTGAACTTTATAGAAAGACATGCATTTATGCTTTGCAAGTCTCTGAGCATCTCTTTGGAATACTTTGCTGGTGGTTTCTCAGAAGGACCCCGTTGCACTGTAGGTCCCTGGCGCCACCCAAGCCCACTTGGTCACAGGCTGGTTGTGCCAGTTGGTTTCCCTTAGCAGCCTCAGCCACTCCCATCTGCCAAGGGTGTTGTGCCAGGAACAGAGCAGGGAGCTGATGGAAGATGTGCTGTTCACAGAGGTAGGTTGTATTTCAGAAGTTTGAGTTTCTGTGGACTGGTTAAAATATATGAACCTTCAGTGCATATTATATGCCTACACCTAATTAAACATTTGGGAACAGGACCTTCCTGTTAAATTTTTCAGCCTTATATCTTCACTTAAGATATAGAAAGGTTCGAAATGCTTATTAGTCATAACTTCCACTCCTTTCTTCTCATTCTCCTCCATAAAGTCATAGGTACAAAGTTGTAGTTTTCATATTTTAAAATACTTTTTAAAGGACAAATCTTTTGCTGTAGGTGCACCCGAGCTGTGTTTTCCCCTCTGAGCCAGTTCAGGATCAAACCTTCCCCACCAGCATCCCACTTGTATTCCCTTCTGGGAAGAGCAGTGAGACTTTGAGGCGGGGAGGGAGTAAGTGACTTTGAGGTGAAAATATCTGCTTTGGACACTGGTGGTCTTTTTCTGCAGACACATCCCTGTCCATGCCTGTGCTATCTGCAGGACTGTGAGCTGGCTCCACATCCCAGCTGTAACTGAATCCGCTTGAGCTAGTTTGGGTCTGGGCTTAGTCTACTCCCACATATTTTAGTGGAAGATCAATAGCTGAACTATTGCTGCTTTTGCTGTCTCATCCCAGGGTATAACTTTTCTGATAAATTTGCCACTCCTTTGTGTTCCTTGCTTGCAACAGCCCAGGCTGAGCTGCTATCACAAGAAATGGAGCTGATTCTGTTATCTTGCTCAGTAACCCTGATTAAAGGTATTTGATCAAAGATGATGGTACCTCCTCCCTATGTGCTAAAATCCACCCCCAACAACTCACACAGACATCACATCAAAGCTGTGAGGGAAATCTGCCACTGAGAGATGCTGAAATGCAAACAAAGCCCCAGCATTTCATCATTCACAGCAAGTAAGTGCAGCGGATTTTTCACTGTGCAAAATCTGGCTTATAGAACGTTAAAATTTACTACAGGCCCACCCAAGAGGGGAAGGCAGGGAAAGTGTGAGGGACTAATGATCACCCTCTGGTGAGTTTTCCTCCCTGTCAGCTGTCATGGTAACCCCCACTGATGATGCTGCCACATCAGCACTGGCAAACAGTTGACAGGTTTGGCAAAAAATTCTGCTACCTCCTCCTTGGGAATCACAACCCTTCCTCCTCCAACTGGAAGAATACAGCACATGGGTCCAGCCAAGAAGACCTGCTCTCACCAGCTTCAGCACCTGCAGCCTGACCACTGCCTGTGCTCTTCCTAACCTTGTGGCCAGCCCTGGGGACTCTGCATTGAGGGCACATTCACACAACCATGGCCATGTATCCAACTTATCTATCCATGCAGAGCATGACACTTCAGCTTCCTTGGGCAGCATGGGCAATGCTTGTTGGCTTGCTTTGCCTTGAATTGAGAGAGGATGACCCACCAGGAATTGGATGGGGAGGGTACTTGGTGGTGGTCATGCCTTCCAGCAAGAATGGCAAGGTGGTTTTCTTCCTCATATTAGAAGTATCTGAGTCCTCTGCCTCTCTATGTCCACCAGCAGTTTATCAGTGTAGCTTGCTAGAAAAGTTCTTTTTGGGGTTGGTCTACGTCCTGGTTTGAGTGAGAACAGAAAAACTCTGTTCAGCGATTTTACTTTTCAGCTTCTAACTATCTGCACTTCCTGAAGTTAGCAGTATGTTTTCGCAGGCAGTGTCTGCTTCTAGCAGTGATAACACCCAATGGTTAGAGTTAGCACCAAGGACTGGGGTGCAGACCAAGGCCACTGCTAGATCTTGTGTACCACATTGTAGGGTGCAGAAAGTAAAAGGCCGTAACTATGGGAAGAAGCAGACAGGACCGGTGACCCCAAACTGACCAGTGGGGGATTCCACTCCATATATGTCATAGTTGGTATAAAGCTGAGGGATCACAAGGGCTGCTCTGGGCCCTTGTTCGAATTCTTGCTTGCTTCTTCAATGTTTGTCCATTCTGTCTTCAATCTTGATCTGTGTATTCCTGAATCTGCTACCATAACAGAGCTCCTGAACTCAATTATCGTCTGCCCCTGGGCCCGGCATGGGACTTTCCTGGTGCCTGCTCTAGAGCATCAGTGGTGACGGTGACGTAATTGCCATCAGGGGTATGTGTAGGGGTTCAATACTGATTTTGTTTATATTTGAATAGATTCCATTTTTAATATTATTATTTTCATTTTCATTAAAGCTGTTCTAGTTTCTTTTTCTAAACAATAAGATTCTCTCCCTTATTCCTTTCCTTTTCCCCTTTGGGGAGGGAGTGGGGTTAACAGAGAGTGTCTGTTACAGGTCTAGCAGGCTGCCCTGACCCATCACAGTCTATCAGTCAGGTGCAATGGAGTCAAGTGTGTGCTAGAAACAGCCTTCCCTTTTGTTTCTGCAGATGTATAGCCAGATCTCAGCTCTGCTAGCATCCAGGAGTGGAGAGAGAGGAACATGGATGGGGAAGGCCCTTCCAAGTAGCCTGGGAAGAACTTCTAAGCACTGATCTTTCCTTCTGTAACTTTTTCATCCTGCCTTTTATTTAAATGCTACCTATTGCCCCTCTCTCTGAGCCCTGTGGTCAGCCAGTTATCTCTGCTGGGTCGGACCCTGGTATGGGGAAAATGCATCGGAACTGCCCATCACCTGCCTGAGCTTGCAGGATCTCCTTCCCCTACGTGCAAACCTCCTGCAGAGCCTTGGATGTGTCCACACAGACAGTGCCATGGAGTAGGCTGGCTCCAGAGTGAGATTAAATAAAGTTCCTTTGGAGATAGGCTGGGCATCTGTGTTTTGTTCTAAACTTCTGAACCAAAAAATTAATTCTTTCCATTTCACATTTATTATCTTCTCCTTTATATTTTACATAAGTTTCATATTATGCGCAAGCTTGAAATCTCCCTGTTAGCCCCATTGCATTGCTCTCAATTCATCATTTTACTGTACAGTGTTAATTTTAAGTGATGTTCTTTCAACATATTTCTGTGAGGACTGAGTTTCACTGAGGATGACTTCTCTACCATTTTGGGTCCCTCATTCATACTGGGCAGAACTGACAGAAGTAACCTTCGTAGTCAAGTTGCGTATGCTTTCCCTAAATTGCATATTTCTTTCTTTTTTTTTTTTTTTTCTGGTTCACTTGATATATAGTCCTTTGATATCTTTGAGTCTCCTCACTGAAATAGTTTGCTGGGGATGTAATGTCCCCAGAAGGTCATAAACTACTGCAAAGTTGGTACGAGTTCCTGGGAGAGTGCTATGAAAATCCTAATCCTTGCCAATGATCCAGCATCAAGCGTACATTAAATCATCACCTGAATTTTGCAGATGACAGAAGTTGATGCACAGGGACAAGTCAATTTTCACAGAAGATCTGAATTACTTGACAATAGGGGCTTCAGTGAATGTGTGTTTTAATGTGGCCAAATGCAAGGTTGTATTTCTGGAGAAAGCACAGTTTATACGAGTGAAGTGAGGGGCTGTACCCTACAGTGAACAAAACCTGAGATGAGTTTGAGGATGCTGGTGAGAACCGAGTGAACTTGCCAGGCAGTGACTGCAGAGCCAATGGGGCCCATTAGACGCAGGCTGTTCATAAGCGATTAAAATAAGATACATGGGGAAATAGAGATGGTCTCATGCAGAATGTTTTACAGATATTTGAATATTATATTAACCTATCAAGATCCCTGCACTCATCCTGAGATGCTTACCCCTTCTTCCAGAGAAGATAAACTTTTCTTTATTTCTTGAGTTCCAGCAAAATCTTCCTGCTCAGCCAGACTGGTCATCTTCCCTGCCATTTCATCTTACAGCACATGGGGACAGTCTGCTCTTGCACTTTTAAGATTTCATTTCTGAATATGGTCTGGCCTTCCTGGACCCTTGTCCTTCAGAACTGTCTCCCAAGGCATCCTCTCAAACCAATGTCCCAAACAGGCCGAAGTCTGCCCTCTGCAAGTCCATGATGGAGATTTTGCTAACCCCATTCCTTCCTTCACCAAGGATCGAGAACTTAATCATTTCATGGTTGCTATGCCCAGGATAGACTCCAACCACCACATCTCCCACCAGTTCTCCCATGTTTGTGAACAGGAGATCTAGCAAGGCACCTCTGCTGGCAGGCTCACTTACCAGCTCTGTCAGAAAGTTATCTTCCATACACTTGAGGAACCTCCTAGTCTGTCTCCTCTCTGCTATATTATACTTCCAGCAGACATTGGGTAGGTTGAAGTCCCCGACCAGAACAAGGGTTAGCGATTGTGAGACCTCTGCCAACCACTTGTAGAATGCTTTGTCTGCCTCCTCATCCTGGTTGGGTCATCTATAACAGACACCCAACAGGATATCTGCCTTATTCACCTTCTCCCTCGTCCTTACCCATGAACACTTGACTTTACCATCACTATCATCAAGCTCTATACAGTCAAAACTTTCCCTAACATACAGAACCAGCCTACCACCTCTCCTTCCCTGTCTATCCTTTCTGAAGATCTTAGAGCCATCCATTACAGCATTCCAGTCATGAGAGCTGTCCCACCATGCTTTTGTCATGGTGAGTACGTGTTGTGGTTTAAGAGTTAACAAATTGAGGGGGGGAGCGAACACCTGGTAACTCTAGGACCTTGAGGGGTCAGAGGGCAACTGGTATTCCCTCCCCTTCCCTACCACACTATATAAAAGGACAGGAAGTTCGAGTTTTGCTCTCTCTTCTTTCTCCCTCGGGCTGTGCTGCTGCTGGGACCGCAATCTAGCTCAGCCAGGCCTGGCTCCACGTGCTCTGCACA
>JAOXNV010012750.1:15765-28144 GCA_028565915.1 Momotus momota | reverse complement strand
GTCCCCCCTCCGAAGCGGGGCTGGTGCGTGGAGTGGGGGGGTGTTGCCACCGTGTCGTTTATTTGTGGGGTCGGGTAGCCTTTTTGTTTTGTTATCTCCTTAAGGGGCGGAGGAGGGTGGGCTGACTGCGATATTAATCCATTAAGAAACAAAGACCAAACTGCCTCACTTTAAAGTAAAATGCTACGGCTAATGACGGCGGGGTGATGGGTCTTCGAGCCCCGAGTAGCCACTTAAATTATTAAGTGGGTTCTCCCCTCCTCGCCCCCCCCTCCCCCCCGGTTGATAGTATTGATTCGGCGTGTGTGTGAAATGCCCGATATGGGGTTGTGTGTGGTGTGTGTCCCCTCCTTGTTTTTTAGCCTCTCTCCGCTCCTGGCGAGTCGATGGCTGCGTGATCCCCGTTAGAGAAGTACACAGTTTATCAAAGGAAGTTGGGGGTGGGCGGGCAGAGAAAACAATTATTCACATATAGACAGCGAGAAGGGCTCGAAGGACAATGTCTCCTTAGCGATTATTTCCAGAAGAGGAAAATAGCCCGTTTGATGCGGATGGGGAGAGAGACAGGGCAGTTTCATGTACATGTTAAAAAAAGGGGAGGGGGGGGAGTCGAGAGGAGGGAGGAAAGAGAAGGAGAAAAGAAGAATAGAAATAATGCAGTTCCAGACATTTTGTGCTATAAAAGCTTTCCTCCTCCTCGTCCCTCCCTCCCCCCGCTACTATCTTCAGTGATAATTAGCATAGCGCCTAGTCGCGATCCTAATGCGAATTAAGTACTTGGGCAAGTTGGGCAAAGTTTGGATGGGTAAACTTTGCTATAAGGGAACAAGGTGGGGTGTTAAATTCGGCGGTACGTGTGGGGAGGCGTGTGGAGCATGACAGCCGGCCGTTGTTTTTTCCCCTCAAACCAGCTAACCTCTGCAATTAACTGCTGGAGACAAACCCTGTGTTTTAAGCTGAAAAGTGTCGGTTTGGAGTCAGCACCATTTATTAGGAGCGTTAATAAGCTCCTAGCAGCAGACAGGGATCTTCTGGGGAATGCGCATTGTGTGTGCCCACAGCTTATCCTTTTCGTTACCCCTATAGATACGGAGGCGCTCGGGCACTGGACGTGCAAATATAATTTTGCTCGGACTACTTTCTAAATATTAATTCTCGTCCTTATTTAATCCAGATGCAGAGTTCCCCACACCCTCATTTTCTGCCTTATTGTTGGTTTACATTTTCTAAAAAGGCGACTGGTGTAACCTGTGGAATTTGAAATGCAAATAAAAGCCTGTGGGAGTTGAGGCAGAACAAATCAGCATTTATAAAGTGAAAAAGATTTAATGTCTTTGAAACCATTACGAGATTTTTTTATTTTTTTTTTTTTAGTAAGAACTGAGTCGTGACGTCAAGTCCTTTGGAAAAGATTTTTTTTATTATTTTTTTTTGTTAATGTCTGAAACGCGGGTATGAGAAGTGCTTACAGGAAAAACAGATTACAAGATTAACATCTGTTAACATGATCGTTTATCTCCAGCCAAAAATAGGTCAGTCCTTTCTTAAGGAAACACGATTGCTGGGCGCGTGATTAAATAATGAAATTAGGCTGATGAGTTCATAAATTAGACTCTGTGCCGACGTGCGTTAGGATCCGACCTGTGACAAAAATACATAATTTGGGGTCCGACGGAGAGCGGTCCGAGGTCAAAATCCCTTTTTAGGGAGAGGCGCAACTCTCTCCCTTTCTCCCCCTTATTCCCTCCTCCTGGCTCCCCATCGCCAGGTTCCCCACGCAGCCCCCCCTCGCCCCCCAGCCGCCGGCAGCGTCTCCCCAGCCGGGGAGCCCAACTCTTTCCATGCGATCGAAGAAGTTTCCTCGGCGGGGAGGAGCGCGGGGGCTGCTGCCGGGCCTGGGGGGGAGCGAACGGAGGGACGGACACACCGCGGAGCCCCCGCCCGCAGTCCCCGCCCCGCCGGGGCGGCCCCAGCTCGCGGGCCCGCCCCTCGCCACCGCCCGGCCCGGCCCCGCTCCGGGGCGAGGGTGCCGGGGCGCGGAGAAATGGGACGAGGAGTCGCTGCCTTCACCCAGCCGCGGCGCGCTGCGCATCCTCCGCCCGGCCTCGTTGTTTATATCCTCTCGCAGCTTCCCTCTCAGCGCTGGGGTTGGGCTTTTATTTTTTTGGAAATGGATGAAAAAGCGCCCTTACGAAAAATCTCCTCAGGCCTGGTGGTGCCGTCGATATTTTTAATTTTGTTAAAATTTTTTTTTTTTGGAGACGGGTTCACTGGTTTCTAGAGGAAGATCACAGCTCTTAAAAATTGTGGGCTGGCTGCTCTGCTCTGCTCGGGGCTGGCTCCTCGGCGGTCGGGGAGAGGTCCCAGCAGCCTTGCCCGGCAAAGGGCCGCTGTGCTTTGGCCCTGTGCCATGGACTTTATTTCATGCTTGCTGCACTAAATGAGTTAACAGCCAAAGGGTTTTTCATTAACTCGACTTGGCAACCGTGTATTTGGTTGGCTCCCCCCCCGCCCCCCCAAAAAAGAGAAAAGCATAATTTTGAGCAAAAGCTGAGCGGCATAACATAGATTGATTTGGGGATGTGTGTCTGTTTTTCAGGCTTTTCTGCCAGATTTTCTTTGTGCCCCCTTCCCTGTGCGTGGCTGAGAGTTTTATTTTGTGGGGTGTGCATGTCTTGGTTTTTCACTGTTGGTTTTCCACGGTGCATTAAGGCCCCACGTGTCTGGAGGGGACCAGGCAGGAGGATGCTGACCCTGAGGGAGGGCCGTGACCTGCAGCTGCTTCCCCTTTATCTCCCCCTCAATCCCTCGGGGAGGGCTGTGGAAGGGGCCAAGAGGTGTGTGTGGAGGTACATGCTGGGAGAGGTGTGGGGGGGCGGCACACGATTGCGTGCAGGGCAGGTGCAGGTGGAGCTGGGAGGGGTGTTGTTGCAAGTGGGACAGGGTTGTGCGTGTGTTCAGGCAGGCAAGGCCAGGGATGGGCTGTGTTGGTGAGCCAGTTGTGTGTGCCCAGGTCCTGCCAGGTGCAGGAGGGGGTGGCTATGTGTGTGCCAGGATGAGGATCAGGTGGGTGCAGCACTGAAGCAGGGGCACATGTACACTCAACAGAGGTGTTTGTGTGGTGCTGGGACTGTGCCCCATGGATGGGTGCAGGGGGTGACGACACTTTGCTCTTCCAGCCTCACAGGCTGGCTGCTGCCAGCGGGCCAAAAGTAACTATTGGGTGTTTTGGGATAAGAGCAGCGCCAAGGAGGGGTAGTGGTTGTGGGAGAAAAGGTTTCATTGAGGCAGGGAGTATTTTGGGAGTTTTGCTCCTGTAGTTTTGTCTGCAGTGGCTGGCCAGGACAAGCCATCTTTTTGCGAGCGCCACTGCTTTGATTTTTTTGCCAGTGTGTCCTTCAGCTCTGTCACAGCAAACCCGCGGCTGGCCGTCCTGGTTGGGGTGCACAGAGCAGCGCACATCTTGTTGCGCCTTGGACTGGGGGAGTCGTGGTAGTTTGCAGTGCTTTCCCCAGGTGAAAGTGGGAGCTGAAGTTGTGTAGGAGCACCTGCGGTGTAATTAGTATTATGGTGCAGTTGTTCCAGGAGACATCTTTAGTTTCACAAGAGTAGCTGCCATAGCCATCTTGAATGAGCTCTACAATATAGGGATTTGTGTGGAGCTTTGTGTTACTGGCATGGTGTGCACCTTTACTAGCTCCTGGTGTAAATATTTTTTTATATACCTCTAAAAATTCCTGCCTGGATTTGTTTTCAAGCCTTCAGTTCCTATAAAACTGAGTGAGGTTGAAGTGACATCTAGTTAGCGATAAGTGCTGTGTGGCCTATATGAACAATAGAGCATTACAATTCCCCTCTAAAGTGTTAGTTTACTATGCAAAGATGCTTACAAAAGAAAAAAAGAGGAACAAAATTCAACACCAGTGAGAATAACATTGTCTTAAGGAATGATCCCAAACACTTTCAAAGAAAGGAGTGATATTTGTCAGCAGGGCTCCTAGATCTAAGTTCAGCATAACCTTCTGAATTGTGACTAAAACAACATGCACCAAGAGCTGCCTACAGGCCCTCCGTGGAAGCCTGCGATGACTTCTCAGTGCATCACAGAAAAGAAAACAGTTTACCTCCCTAAGGTGAACGCTACCTATTATCTGCCAGTGCCCTCGGTTAACAGTGCAGATGGCTGGGATGGAGCAATGGCAGTGACATTCAGCTTTTGTAGATTAAAGTTTTCCTGTGACAGTGACTAATGTCTGCTTTAAAAATTAGGTTCATCGTATGTTCTTATAGTTGGTCACAGTATCATGTTGTCACTAAGATTTAGTAATAGCAATTATCAGTACAGAAGTGCTCATTGAAGGAGTGAAAATGATTGTGCCATCGTTCTGAAGCTCTGCCTGTTGAACTGCCTTTAAGTGCAGCCATCTCTCATTTCAGCAAAGGAAAATGTTTACATCTTAACACTTTACAGGTCTGCTTCAGGGACATTGGCCTCGATTGACTGAAAAACAATTAGCCTTTAAAATGCACCTTGCTGTTGGTGCTTGTGTTGCTAGTACCTGAGAGGGCAGCCTGAAAGAATATCATCAGATGAATGACGTGGTCACCAACTCTTGCAAACTTTGTGCAGTCTATTTATTTGGATTTTTTATTTTTTTTTAAGGTCTTTATGTGCAGGTGACTTCAAAGTTACCTATAGTTACCTGTGATCTTAACTGCTGAGTTTTACGCTGAGGTCCCCTCTAATGGAGGATGTCTATATTTAGTATGATCCCAAACTCATCAGCTTTGAAAGACTTCACTTCTGTGAAGACTTAAATTCATGCCGGGTATTTCCAGCACTTCTCTGGGATTACATAAAATATACAGAAATGAGCGAATGCATAAGCTTTTGCGAGACCAGTGATGAAGTCTGCGTACCTGTAGTGGTACTGGAAAGTTGTTGTTGTTGTTTTCTTACATTGTTTCTTAATGTCATGAAAATAGAAAGCTGAAATACAAAGTGATCGCATTTTGCAGGAAGTGACTTGACCGAACCTGCAAATTTCACAAGTAAAATGTGCCTGTTTAAGTTTTTGAGGCACAAGCATGAATTTGTAGTTCCATTCCTTTTAAGCCTGAATGGGCATTAGGTTTCTGCACAGAAAGAGGAAATGAACAGATACTGTTTTTCATAGCTGTGTGGTGTTCTCCAATTGGCTAAAAGCATGTACAACCATCCTGTAAATTGACTTGTTGCTTCTGAGCCCAGTGCTGTCCCCTCATAAGCACGTTTGCACATCCACTGACTGCTGGGAGTTGCATGAGGGTGTTGCTGGGTGGAATTACAGTTTCTGTGTGTGAGTCGGAAATCCTTAACAATATCAGCCATCGACCAGCTAAAACTTAATACAGTGATTTTTAATTATTTTTTTATGTAGCCATAAAATTAATCTAGATACCTAATCACTGAATGACAAAAAGGAACAGAAAAAAAAAAGTCACATTTATTTGATTAGATATCTGCAGTATAAATATTTGAACCTTGGAGCAACATCGCTTTTTCAAAGCAGACATCTTACATGCTGTAAGTGTTTATACGCTTCACTGCTAGGATAAAGCTGTTCTGACTCAGTCACTGAAGGCAAAATTCTGCTTTTCAGTCACCCAGCAGCAACTCTGGATGTCATCAGTACAGTCCTTAGGAGTTAGAAAGACTTCACAAATAGCAGTATTTCTTGATTGTCGCTTCTGTGTTAAAAGTAAATGAGACTGACTTTCCTTTTCCAACAGGAGTGATTCTAGTAAATACTGTGTTAGTGAGCCTGCATGGAAACATCCTGGTGGATTATGGTCCAGGTAGTTAATACGGCCATGGCTTTCATTAGGATGATGACTTCATTGCAGATGTTTACTTTCATTACCTGTTAGTCAGCAAATGTTTGGTCTCTTGATCTGCTGAACCTGCTTTGCTATTTGAAGCCAATGAGCTCTGTTTTTTTTGATGTGATGCTTAATCAGTGTCAGTTATTCTTCTTTTTTTTGATGTTGTTTACATCTTGGTTATCTGTAGAGGCCCATCAGCGGTGTTACAGCGTCATGTTAGCAGTTCCTCCTTGCATTCCTGAAGTTGTATTACGGCAAGAGCGCTTATGCAAATGGACTCGGGGCATTAAGCATATGTTCTGAGATTAAATTAGTGTGCGGACGGACAGCGCTGGCACCTCTTAAGTTGCTGCCAAACTACTTATTGCCTAATAAGTTCTAGCAGGTATTTTATAGAAGTAGCACTGGGCTGCTGTAAGATAATTCATTTGTTTACTGCTCCCAAGATGTGAGCTAACGTTGTGAATGGTGCCTGTTGCAGGGTTGCTGGGACAGTGGCTGTGACAAAGTCATGTTTTAATAAAGACATTGGTCTAAAGTGTTTTATGTCGTGGAGGAACTGAGGGGTTTTGCTGTGGATTCAAAACCACTTACATTCAGATGACTACTTAAAATCCATTTTTGCTTACTTTTCATTAAAGAAAGCGAAAAAGAATTTGATTTGAATCAGCAGAATAATACGTAGCTTAACACTTGTACAGCAAAATCCTTGTTTCATTACAGGCTGTTACAGAAGCCAAAGGCCAGGCATTGCTGTTGTACAGTTGTTGTAAACCCACTGTAACTTTAGTAGAGTGACTCTGAATATACAGGGCTGTGTAGGGGGATGAATTTAGCACACAGCACTTAGCTCCTAATTAAAGCTTATAGTATTACATCCGTAATCAGGGCACTCTTAGAATCTCTAAGAAATTACTTTTTTCTTTGTCTACTCTTCTTCCTTTTCTTTCTTGCCATCTTCCTCTATGGCGCTGGGAGCTTGCTTCTCTGTGATGGGGCTGTTGTATTTATGTCCCAAAGGAAATGTTTTCCAGCAGTGTACTCTACATTGCAAAGCAGAATAATTTTGTGGCTCCCCAAATCTTTAAGGCCAGTTTCTAAAATGATCTAGCTTTTAATCTTCTTTTCAAAGTAAAACAGAAACTACAAAGCGTATGTAATTACAATTTGTACCTATTTTTAGACTTCTGGGATGTTTCATTTATACTATAATGATAAAAACAAATAGCACAGAGGCTAGACAGACAATTTTCAAACCAACAGCATCCGCTCCAGCTACCCTGCGTGTATTTCATACATGTTTGCTTTGTTCCTTTTTTTTTTGTTGTTGTCGTCGTTCTTTTGGGTTGGGAGTGTACCGAAACTGTACGTTTCAGTCTATGACCAGGGGGGTGCAGAGAGCACAAGAGCTGTGTCTGTCAGGCAGGTCCTGTTGGGAGTGTTTGCTGCAAATCGGATCAGATGTCAGTGAGTTTTAACGTATTGCACACACACACGCATGCTTTGCTTTTCCAGAAGGTAAAATAAAGGAGGAATGGTGAGTTGGCTTGTCACTATTTTTACACTGCATGAAATTGCTCATGTTGTCTTAATACAGGCATAAAGCTGACTTAATAGTAATTTTTCCTTGTCTTTTTAAAAAAGATGGTGAGCAGTGAAGTGGCATTAGCTCTCAGTAAAGAGAGAGAGAGAGAAGCTGGTGGAAATTGAGGTGTTTTAGTCACAATTGTAGCCTCGTTTTAAAAATAATCAGGTTTATTTATTTAAAAATAGATTTGGGAAAGAAATTAGCCATGTTCTTTGTTATTAAAAGGGTAACGTGTGTGCACTCGCCATATGGTAGCATTTAACCCACATTGTATGAACTGACAGCAAGTCACATTTATGCTCTGATTTATTTTAGTGTTTCAGAATGTTCTTTTTCTGCAATCTAGTACAATAAATGATGCATTTACGATTGTGCAATGTAACTGTGTCTTTAGCTGTTTTGCCTCATTGTTATAATGATACCAGGTTCATGAGTAAGCAGGTTTTGGTTTTTTTCCCTTCTGAAATCATTTCCTTAAGAAATAGTCGGTGTGTGAATGTTGAAATGATTTGCGGGAAGAGTTATGAACAATAGCCAGTGACACGGTGTGTTGTAAAGGATCGTGGGGCGAGGTGTTGCGGTCTTTGCTGGCTGAAACTAGAGCTGCTCCTTTGATGGCTGAGGATGTGCTTGCAAAGACTTTCTCCCCCCCTCACTCCTGCTCTCTCTCCCTCCCTCCCCTGCCCCAGTCTTTGCACGGAGGCTGCTTAGTTGTCTGTTTTAATGGATGCATTCTGGCTTCCCTTGCAGTAGACTGTGAGGCACCTGTACTGGTGAGCTGGTACCAGTACTGGCAGCCACCAGTATGAGAGATTGGATCTAGGTGATCTTTAAGGTCCCTTCCAACCCAAACCATTGCATGATTCAATGATAAAGCCATGACTTGGGCAACTTAAGGATGGACTTGAACTATAAAATGAAGGAAATAGCTCTCCTATTTTCCGTTTAGATTTGGAGCCTCTGGGAGTTGTATTTTTAGTCTTTCTTTCCCCCATGCCGTCCTAGCTGTGCGTACCTTCAAGGCTTCAGGAGACGAGGCTCTGCTCGGAAGTCCCAAGGTGTGCAGTGAACAGGAGTTAGCCCCCATACAGTGAGTCATGTGAGAACTTCCAAAAGTCCCTGGCACTTCTTGGTGAGATACCAGTTGCTCACCATCTGTCTCTTAAAGTCGCTTCTTTTTAACCTTGGAATACAAAATATTTCAGCGAGGTTATCCATGTGCTCGTGTGAAGTGTCTATAAGCATACTGAAAAACTGCTAAACTTCTAATTTCGATGTGGTGTCTGAATACTAATGTATACCAATTAGAAATGGCTAACGTTGTAATTTATAGAAGTTGAAAGGAGCATTAAATGCTACCCTTCCAACACTAAATACAGCTTTTCCTCCTCTGTGTAGCCGCTTACATGAAACCAAGGGTCGGTCTGTCTTCCCGGTTGTTGTACTAGCATGTTGCTTCATCCTTGGATAAACTACCAGTCTCGTGTATCATCACGTCAGCTCCTTTGAAACATCCTGTGTATAACTGTACCTTTAACTGATTAACACTTGCTACTGTTTTTAAGGACTGTGAATGCTTATTTTAAGACCCTTTTTAGAGAAAAGTGTTTTCATCACTACTGAGAAAATCTGTACAAAATCTTTAAATACTTAACTTTGATTAGATTTGCTCTGTTTGTCCCTTTTTTTTTCCCTTTCCCCTCAGATAAATTTTACCTCTGTAATGAATAATCTTCAATGCATAATTTATATTGACATTAATAATGATACTTGAAGAATGTTTAAATGCCAGTTTGAGAAAACGTGACAATTCATGTTGATAAGTCTGGTCCCATTAAATTTGAGCAGATTTTAGCAGAGAGAACTATGACTGTTGGTGACATGGATGAAATAATCCACTTGTTCTCGTTGTGGCAGGCATATGGGAGAGTTCATCTTATCGTGAACGGTACATACCAGGTGTCAAGTGACATGCCAGACACACAGCTTTGCTTCTGAATGACTCCTTCCAATTAGAAAGTAATGGCTTTAACGGGATCAACCGAGTAATCGGAGTCTCTCAGTTCTCCAGTGCCAGGAGGTGTATATTTGCAAATGTTATTTATTTATCTGCTCTTTAATGAGTTGCAAAATTGTTGGTAACCTTGAGTAAATTTGATGGGGATTGGTGGTGGTGGTAAGAAGGAATACTGTGTGAAAATTGTGGGATTAATGGTTTAGGAGTCAGGATTAAAAATAGTCTCAGCAAATTACCCTGTTGATACTGAAGCCAGAATCTGTTAATGGGGTTACAAGCAGATTGGTTTATCAGTCATTTATTTTCTAGGTTGATTAGGGATTATAGGTTGCCTTTTATTTGTATCACAAAAGTAAGTGGTCCAAAAGGCGAGGATTGCTAAGATTTCACTTCAGAGTTTCATGCACTTAAAAAAGGAGGTTGTCTGGAGCTCAGAAGTATCTTCTGTACTGTGGGCAGCCTTTTCCCCCGGATTTTGTTCTGAGGTGGATGTCTAGGGAGCCTGGGTATTGTAAAGGGATGGTTGGTTTGTTAAAGGTCTGAAGTGAAAGCAGTAAGGAAATCCGTGAGATTCACACAGGCCACTAAGCACAAAATCGTTGCTGAATTGTCTGCTGTTGTATCTCCCACTGTTCCAGTGCAGAACCCAGGCCGTGCTTTTAATCATGGTAACGTATGTGATTGGCTGTCTCTGCAGTAGACTGATGACTTCTGTGTGTCCTGTTCTAACCTGCAAACAAACAGTCTTCGTGTGTGTACCCCTGCATAACGAAATCTTTGAAGTGGCACCTGGATATTGCAGGTCATGTGTTTGTCTGAGCTCGGTTTAGAATCGCAAAGCAGCGCATCTCCTCTCACTCTTCATAAAAAGATGGAGTCCTTTGGATATTACTCTTTATCTTGTGCTGTCTAGCTCAGGAGATGCTGTGGCTTTCACGCCCTTTGCTACCTTGTCCTGGTGTGCAGCTTTAGATAACCTAGTGACATTTATTGGCTTTTTGGTACTTGCCAAGCAAAATGCAGTGAAATGGCAGGTGAAGATTTCTGCAACTTTTTAGCTAGATTTGGAGCACTGGAGTGAAGTTGATGAAGAAACTCGTAACTCTTTTCACTTCCTTGGCTCTGACAGAAAATAAGGAGGAGAATAAGAAGTTTAAGAAGAGAAATGCTGGCCTAGTTTGAAAGAGGAATGGAAGATCTTAGCTAAAGAGGAATCCACTGATGACTGGCCAATCTGGCAGGCTGAGGAAAGAGAAGGAAATGGAGTCCTTAAGATATAAGAAGTCAGGCGAATTCCTTAGCCTTCTAAAGCCTAGGTTCTCTTTTCCCCTTGCAAAAAGCTTGTCCAAGCCTCCTGCAGGCGCTGGGTCGGTCTGCTGTCCAGGGATCAAGGCTTGCATCACCACACTGGAGAGGAAGGCAGATGGTTATCCTCTTAACATATCGGTTCTCTGCCTGAGTTTTGTGCTTCTGGAGGATGGGAGATAGAAGAGAGAGTGTAATGGATGTGGTGAACAATGAGCAGCCCAGGGCAGTGGCAGGACAAGAAGTTTGTCTGAAGTTTGTTTTGAGTCCTCTCTTGCATGTTGTTGTGCAGACCAGTGCAGGTTGCTCTGCAGCTTGTAGGGACCCTTTGACGGTCCTGCTGACTCCGTAGGGTCAGGAACACTGCCCTCCGAGTTGGCGCTTCACCTGCGCAGGAAAAGAAACCCATCATTCAGTAGAGTCTCTGTCCTCTGTTGTCCCCATGGAAGAGGACACAGTCTTAGGCTAAATTCGTAAACATTAAAGTAAAAGGGCAAGACGATCAGAAGTGCAAGTCTGACAGCTAAGAAGATGCTAGACATAAACCAGATTTTTGTTATTCTTACAGACCTGCTTTATTACACTTTATTTAGTGTATTTTACACTTCGGAGAACAGAGCAGTATTTGAAGGGCTGAAATTTCAGTTTCTCATTCTAACATGCAAAATGAAGTTTTCAGTTTGAATTTTCTGATTTAAAAAGATTGTATCTATGTAGCTGTAGGGGTTCTGTGAATATGAGAAAAGTACCTGGAAAACAGTTCTGTGGAGGAGTGATAGAAATACTCTGTGCAGACATCTCTATTTCACTTCTGTGCTCTTAGAGTGTAATGGATTTTGGCTGGCCCTACTCAGAGTTTTCTCATGGAGTCTTACAGCAGATCTGTGAAGCTTGAGGACCAGATACAGGGAATTACTCCTTGTGTAATTCCACCCACGAGGTTGTGCCTTGCGTTCGGGATAGCGGAGCTGTGCCAGGATGAGCTGGTTGACTTGTAAAGATCTCTCAGCTGTTTCACGGCTGGCATCAGCGTCGCTCTCCTCAGAGGCAGTGAAGAGCTGCTGCGAGGCGCAGCCACAGCAGAAGCCGGAGGAGAGGAGTACACAGGGCGTGAGGAGCTGAACACAGCCTTAAAGGAAAGGAAAATGTAGCAAGGCCATACAGAAATAAGGGGAGAGAAAAAGGGTGTTTGGAGGAGCTGTGGATACCCAGGAAGACTGTTGAAGGCAGAGAACCTAAGGGCATTTGGTTTCTGTAGGTGAGTGTCTTTGTTCTTTGTTTCATCGGAAATCACCATGGTGGGAATCTGTGGTTATCTCTGCTAACGTTGTGAAAAAGGATCCTTGCCCCTCATTGAGGCTTTTCTTCACGGGTGGTGAGACTGAGGTGGTGACTGGAGCTCCCCCAGTCGTTGTATCCTTGTACAGCATTGCTGGATGTTACTGTCTGGGGTGAGTTAACATGGTCTCACAGATATCGTGCTTGCGTTATTTCCTGTGGTACTGGCCAGCTGGGTGGTCTCTGTCATCCCACAGCAGCGTGAGAAGGAGACAGGGAGTGTGCAGAGCCATGCAGGAGCAGGATATGGAGATACCTGGTGTTTG
>JAOXNV010012750.1:0-15665 GCA_028565915.1 Momotus momota | reverse complement strand
ACCATGGTGGGAATCTGTGGTTATCTCTGCTAACGTTGTGAAAAAGGATCCTTGCCCCTCATTGAGGCTTTTCTTCATGGGTGGTGAGACTGAGGTGGTGACTGGAGCTCCCCCAGTCATTGTATCCTTGTACAGCATTGCTGGATGTTACTGTCTGGGGTGAGTTAACATGGTCTCACAGATATCGTGCTTGCATTATTTCCTGTGGTACTGGCCAGCTGGGTGGTCTCTGTTGTCCCACAGCAGCGTGAGAAGGAGACAGGGAGTGTGCAGAGCCATGCAGGAGCAGGATATGGAGATACCTGGTGTTTGTATGATTCTTAGCATGTGCAGTCCTGTTCCATCCCCAGGGGTCCTGGGAAAAATTACAGTGTGAATAATGGTGGTCGGGGTTATGGAGAGGAGATATTAAGCAGAAGAAGAGGAGGTTGGCCAAGCATGTGTTTGCATGTGCATGAAGTAACTTTTTTTTTTTGCGTAGTTACCCTAAGGACTTAAGACTTGGTCCCTACTGCACAAATGGCCTCTTGTCCTTCAGATCTGCTTTGCTCTGCAGTCCCGATTTCCCAGCTGCTGAGCACTTCTGAACTTGAGCTGATGTCAGCGTTCAAAACCTGAAGGTGGTGGAGGCTTGGGATGAGTGGGTGGATGTGGCATGTTGAGCATGAGAATTTTTGGAGGAGGAATATGAAGTGGAGCAAGTTTGCATTCGGGTTGAAACAGGAGTGATGCGAGTGTTACACGGGGCCTGTGAGAAGGATGGGGCTATACCGGGAAACCGGGCTGTTGGCACAGGAGGGCTGAAAGGATGGCAGGCGGGATGCCGACAGCCACTTAAAGCTGATGAATTCTTAGCATGGGCAGCAAACTTCCTTAAAAAATGAAACAAATTACTACAAATGAAGAGAATTTCTTAGGACTAGCTGGATTTGTGAAAGATGCATGTCAGCAAAACCAGACGTTAAAAAAAACCACACTTGGGAAGTCTGTTGTTCATCCTGTCTTTTCTGTGAACACTCGTGAATCCATCCTGAAAGCACATTTTCAGGATGTGACTTTTACTGCTACCACCTTAACTCTGATTACTTTTACAAAGAATGTGCTGGGTATAATGTTTCTGGTCTCTTAAAGAGAAGTAATAACTTAATGTTTTAAGCATTATAAAGGAGATAAAATGAGGACATGCAGCAGTTCCTTTTTTCAAGCTTGTGTAGTTTTGATCAGATCCTTTTGCTAACAATCATCCTCTAAATCAAACCACAACATGATGATCAGGTAAAGGTGTGTGGGAATATGGCAGCCATCTGTTTTTGTCTGATACAAAGTCAGCGGTTTAGGCTTACAGAAGATTATGATTTATCAGGACAATATAATTATGGCTGTTGTCATACGGTGGCACCCAGTAGCAGTGATGATCTCTTGCTGTGGTTCCGAGGTGCGTACAAAGACACGGTAAGATTCAGTCCCGGGACTTGATTGTATCTTCTCTGTGTACATGTGGTTGTATGGCTCCATTAATGGGTCATTAAAATTCTTCAAAGCATATCTGCTGTCAAATTAAATGCTAATAAATGTCTGTTAATTATCACAGCCATCTTCACAATAATAAGTTATTAGAAGTGAATGTACTGTGCAGTAGAGGGGGAGCCAATTTCAGCGTTTGATCCTCAGCTGGCGTTTGAATGTGTATCCACAATAGGAGGCAAAAATTTGTAAACAGTCTTCCTGGTATGGAAGGTTGTCTGTGTGTTGATGCTGTGGAAGTGCTCTCTGCTCTCCTCCAAACTTGGTTGGTTTCTGTGCGGCGACCGATCCTGCCCCAGGCTTGCGAGAAAACAGCACCGTGGGGCTCTGGGTCCGTGTTGCTCTCTGGGTGCGTAGAAATGGGGTCAATGCCAGTGGTACCTGGATCTTCCCAGAAATTAACCCACCAGCTACCTGCAAAATTGAGGGTGTATGTTAGCCCTCTCTGGGTCTTTTACAGAGGGGTAGTAGTAGAAAGCTGACAGCGAAAAGTCACACAAGAGATGAGAGTAACTAAGGAGGAGGAAGTTTGGCATGCCACTTAGCATGGGTGTATTCCTATGAGTACAGGGCTTGCCTGTGGGGTAAAGTGTTGTTTATGCAATTTTCCTTCTCTGCAAAGATACTCTACTCTTGCAAACAGGAGTAGCAACATTTTGGTTTTGGTAGTTTAGCTTATTAGTAAGACCTGTGTGACATAGCAAATGTGCACAGGTACAAAGCTCACCTCGGTGTATTTTCTGAGCAGTGAGCTGGAAGTAAAGTGATGCCATATCCCATGCACATATAAATGGTTTTGTAATTTCTTCTAGACACTGGTCAGAAAATGATACAAATTCCATTGCTCTAGGACCTTGTATCAACTTGACCTCAGGGACTCAGCTTTACTCAGTTACTCTGCATTTCATTGGTGTTTCTCCGCTGGCTTCAGTCATGTTACTTTACACTCACATCAGCGCACATGAGACTAGAGGTTTGCATTGGGTATGCTAAATATGCACTGTGGCATAGAAAGTGTAGCAGGTTGGCAGGGGACTGAGCCAGCGGAAGAAGAGGTACTAATGACATGTATCTTGTGCCTCTGCTTACTTTACTTCAACCTTGTACTGCCTGAGTCCTGTTCAGTCTGGGTATAGATAGGTATAGCCTACACCGAGGTTATTCCTACCTCACGGTCACGACATAGGGTCATTTATCTCACCTTCTGACTGCTTTTCTCTGTAGCCCCTACTGCCTTGTTGCTTGGTGATTCTATCATGGCTTTTGTGTAGTGGTGGCTGCTCCTGTGCCTGCACGCACACACACGCGCGCTCGCTACTACAGAATAAAACCTTCAGAGCCCTCACTGGCTAATCTTTACTGACATCAATGAGCAGTTCTTACTCACCTGAGGAGTCTACCTGACTTCAGAGGCACTTTCTTGTGAGTAAGAGTTTGCCAGTATTAGCAATGGTTACCCAGCCTGGCCCCATTGGGTGGTGTCATGAGTCAGTCATCCTAAGCTTGGCATTGCCTTGACACACAGACACAAAAAGTGTTGGTGTTACCAAGCCAGGACTTGAAAAGTGCAAAATTGTTGGTTTCGCTTCTGTTATTGATGCCTGCAATCTGTTTCACACTGGGCAGACAGTACCTACAACCTTGTAGGTACAAGTGCCTCCTTGACCCTTTGCTGCCTCTTCATCCGAGTGGGCTGGATTCTTCTTGGCTCTGCCATCATGACCCACAGACGTGAAAATTTCAGGGATGCAAGGCTGGCCGAGTTGGTCGTAGGCTGGACATAACGTGCACGCTCTGTGAATAAACTTCTTTAAAGTTTAAAGAATAAACTTGTTTAAGGAGAAAATGGTATGTGACTTTTTAGGCCATGGGAAAATGAAGGCAATATTGTCATGATGACGACTTTAGAAACAGAGATTATTTTGTGTAGTTCCTCAAACATGACAGAGCATTTCTAGCTAAGTATTGTTGAAACCCGAACTTGCTCACTGGAATAGCAGTAAGTGTATGATACAGTTAATGCCAAAGGTAAGAATGCAGTTGAATATAGTGACTTAAGAACGCTGTAGTGGTTCAGTATTTCTGCTTCTCTTGGTAAAGAATAAAAGATTTTCTTTTTTTTCCTTTCCCTACTTCCAATTTTGTAGAAGTAGGTTGTTTGTAGTCCTCTATAGTTCTGAGGTTATACATTAGCAAGCATCATATTGTTAACCCTTACAAGTCAGTGTTGATTTATTTTTTATTTTTTTTTGTAATGTAAGCATTGTATATGCCTATACATGTGGAAACAAAAGTCACAGATTTATTTTAAAGCTGTAAAGGTGGATATGTTGTGTTGGCAAGAAACAGAGTGTACCCTAAGGCATCCTTACATTGCCAGTTGGGATTTGAGCTTTTATACAAGTAAATTTTATTGTCTAGGTTAAAAGCCAAATTCATTGAACCAGATTAATCTCTGGTTCATTTCCAGCATTGGCAGAGCTTAACCAGGGACAAGTATAGCTATTTGGTTAAACATTAAAAGATGTTATTGATTTGATATTTTTAAACTAATATAAAAGTGAGCTCAAAATTAAATAGGTTTTGGAGTTTTTGCATGGGGTTGACATGTGGCCAGTAATAAAATGGATGAAACTTTATTTATTTATTTAATCAACATACTTGCCCTGAGTACAAAGCTCGTAATTGAATGCTCGTCCTTCATCTGGCAAGCTGGTCTGTGTAGGGAGATGCCAGTGGCCACTTGGAAACCTACTGAACTGACTGAAAGATTTGCACATGTGGGTCAGTCTGTACAACTGGGGCTTTAGTTTCCGAGGCAATTAACGATTCAGTGTTGCCTAATTTTGGAGCTCAAATAATTGCTTTGCTTATTCAAGAGGACTGCTTCTCTTTTAAATGTATCTAAGTAGGGTGTAAAACCAGGTAGTTTATGTTTATTCACAGGAGAAAGTTTGTCTACTGCATCAAACCGCTGTATTTATGTATCAGCATAATCCATCTGTTAGTTTATGGCTTCGGAGTCGTGGAAGTGTCACAAATCCGCAGTGCTCCCGAGTGCTAGATTTAACACTTGACACTCAGATGTATATTTTTTTTTTTTTTCAGCTCTATAAAGTGTCTGGATCCTTACAGCTCCCCACTGGCTGTGTTTTTCAAGATGCTCAGGTGCTCAGTACCCTTCCCAAGTCAAATGTAATTTATACTCAGTCAGAGGAGTCTCAGGCAGCCCAAACAATAGCATTGCGGTTATCCTAAGGGACACTGTCATCTCCAAGATGACTTAAAAGCCTAGTTGGGTATATAACGCAACAGCAGCATGCAGGCTGGCCCTGCTGGTGCTGCAGGTCGAGGTCTCGGGCCCTGGCTGATGCTTCCACCCGGGTACCTGCCGGTCAGCAGATTGCGTCTGCTGCAGGTGCGGAGTCAGGAACCAAAACAGCAGGCAGGACAGAAGTATCTGTTCCTGTGGAGTTTCTAAAAGCAATGAAGGGAAGGTAAAAGAAGGCTTAGGAAAGCTAAAATGCTGACTTGGGTGAATGAATCAATTTATTAAGTGCACAATTTAATAAATGCACTGCTGATGTAGCATAGGTGAGATCTCCTCTTCCTGCCCTGTTACTCCATGTGCCCCATCATGATAGCAGGAGCAGCTGAGCAGGGAAACACATTGCCGTTCTCCTCCCTGAGTTTTTGTGTTGGAACCCCTATACAGATGCCTTTTGGCCCAAACTCTCTCTCTGGCATCTCTTTAGGAAGTACGTTTTGACGCTGCCTGCTTGCCTGCGTGCCTCAGAGGGAGTCACTGCAGGTGTCACGGTAAAGACCACTCTGGGATGTGGTTGGAAGACTGCAAGGCAAAAAAGTCAGAATTACTCGTTCTTCCTAAAAAAAGTAACTAATTTGTCCTCCTGAAAATAGCATAAATGTTAGGAAATGCTGTATCAATGTTGAGTTTATCTGGGGAGAGGCAGTTTGTTTTAATGTGGTTTAGAAAGTTCCAGATTAAGGACGTCATATTAGCAAGTTTAAAAAGTTTAGGCTAATCCAAAATAGTATGTTAATGTTTTCAAGGAAGTCCTTGCTGCAGTGTCGAGTGTCCCCATTTTACCCAAGACTTGCTACATTTTCATAGGTGAGCGGTTTTACTTGGTTGTGTCGTCTCAGTAGGAATGTGCAGATACTGAGCTCCTAAGCAAAACTGATGTATTCACTGGATCCTCTTGCCAGTATCTGGAGACACGTATGGACATGAATCTTCCCTGTTGTGTGAAAGGAGACAAACTTTCAGACTTTGAAAACGAAGTTTGAACTCCAGGGTCATCTTCAGAGAGTAAAAAAAACACCCTTTTGCCCAGTCAGAAGTAAAGGTGTGGGATTGTTGTTGTTGTTTAAGCACACTTGGGCATGGAGGTGGCACTTCATTGTGACTCTTGGTGGAGAGGTGACCTTAATGGAGGTTCTCGGCTGGATGAGTTCCTCAACCTGCTGTACCCCTTCTTTCAGGAAAGGGTTATTAGGAAATGGCTGAGTCAGTATTGAGAGGTGTGGGTTTGTTGTTTGTTTGGTTTTCTTTAATCCACGCCCATTGTTTCTTTTGTGACACTGATACCTGTGAAGACCAGGTCTTCTGAGAGACATGATTAACACCCTACATGTCCTGTGCAGCTTTCCAAGGGTGAGAAGGAAGGGATTCGGTTGGGATGTAGTAATTGGCAAGAATACTAAAACGTGGTTAGGCCGAGTCGGTGCAATTACCAGGGTGCAGTCAGATTCGGTCCTGTGCTTAGTTACTCTTCCTGTGGTTACTGACAGGAGAGGCAGCCTGTAGCGTAGCAGGCATCTGCATGTTGGAGCTAGGTCATGCAGTACCTGATCTTACTGATTTAATAGTCTGGAGAGGTTGCACAGCATAACAAAAAGAGTTTGCATACTTCTTCAGATTAACAAGATCTGTCTCTTAAAGCAGAGAATTATGATGTAATTGTTCTGTATTTCTATGACAATGACTTGTAGTGGTGTATGCTAGGTAGTTTATATAAACATTTTTGTAGGATTGTTTGTTGTTCTTACTCTTAGGTTGCTGAGAAATTGGTTTTATTTCGTTAAATAAAATTTGAAGATAAGATCAAGCTTTTTTTTTTTCCCCTCTGTGCATAGGATATAACCATTGCAGTAGTGCAAAGTGAAATGAAAGCATCATTTGCTTTATGCTGACGCAGCAACAAGGGAGTTGTGCCTGTTGCTGGAGTGCCTCCTGCTTTGTGGGCGACTTATATATCCTTCCAAGCCCAACAGACCGTGCTTCTTGAACAGCCTAATCCCATAAAAAAGAGCCCCTGTCCCTCATGGTGTAGTGCCTTCATTTGTCGCAGCAGTGGTGCAGTGGAGGGCAGAGCCCAGGTGGAGGAGCAGAGGAGGGAGAGGTGGAGTCGTTAAAATTGTGAGGAGGCAGGGATGGGCAGGGATTTGGCATGGAGGTGGTGGCTCACCTCCACTGGAAGCATTGAGACATTTTTGTTTTGAGTTGTGGAGTGCTTTGAAGTCCTCTGGTGGAAAGACTGCCTCCTCACCCCCTGTCTTCGCTTTCGGGTGGGTAGGTTTTTCTACTTACACTTTACCAGAAGTGGAGGTTTAGCTGCTGTGCTTTGTGAGAAGAAAATGTTTCCTGTGGCGAACAGAAATTGCATACAGAAACTCATGTTTGATTTCTCAATTCTGAGTTTCTCTGTTCTTTCAAGAGAAGAGACTTGATGTGCTAGTTTTTGTTCCAGTTGTAAAATTCTGAAGGAAAAGATAAAAATTGTACTACTCAAGACCATGTAAAACACTTAACTAGTCATCTTGGCCAGCAGAGAAGACCTGAGGGAGTTGAAAGGTGGAAAGGGAGACAAAGATACCTGTTCTTTTAAGAATAGCGATGCAGTGAAGTTAAGGACCCTTTAAAATTTTTATGCCAAAACTTAGACAAGAATTTCATTTCAACTGTTGATTGACATGATCATTGCCTCTGTTGCAGCATCTGACTAACTGTGAAGAAATACCTCAGTATCTCCTGATGGCTGACAACATCTTGGTGACTTCATGCAATGATGTACCTGTTTTCTGCCATTGGGGCCCAGACATGTACAGCTGCCTGGGTTTTCCTCCATCCACAGCTGGAGAGGAGTGAGCACTAGGCTTCTTCTCTGTGCTGTTGCCCATCCACAGTTAAAACTCTCATTTTCTCCTCTCGGTGGATGGAACTACATCTCTGGACGTTGAACACTAGCATCCTTGTCTGCAGTTAGAAGCATAGGCAGCCCTACCTACCTCGGGCTCAAAAAAATCTGTAAAAACCTAGCAGGTTTTATCAAGTTTCCTTCTTCTGTTTCTGTTCATTCTTCAGCACTTGAAGCTTACTGTTGTTTGAATTTTGAGCTTGAAATTTTAGTTGCTAAGTAAGACTTCACTTCCTCATATACATTATGAGGGAAGCAGTAACAGCTTCATGTTTCTTACTGTTCTGCTTATGCCTCCTAGGAAACTTTAAGGAAATATATGGAGCTGTCAAGGATGTAAAAGCAAGAGAGTCTTGTTCTTGAAGAGAAGAGACTTGGATGGCTGATGAAATCGCAGCCCTTAGGTGCTGTGGAGAAGTAAATTGAAGTCATTATGACATTATGGTGGAGAGTGCCTGATCTGCCAAACTGTCAGCGTTTGATGGACATGGTGTCTACTGACATGATGTTGCACGAGCGCCAGACAGTTTCTCTGTCAGCGCAGTGTTGATACTGCCAAGTGCCTGTTACTCCCTCGAACTATTGCACGTGCTAAAAAAAAAAAAGGGGGGGGGGGGGCGCAAAAAAAGAGGCTGCTGATCAATACTATAAATGGGCAATTTATGTTGGTAATTATCAAATGCGTATTGAGCGTCCTTTGGTTATGGGTGTGTTACATTAGGAAATCAGTGATTGAGAGGGTTGAAGTATTGGTAACAGATAATTTTTCTAAACTGAAACATAAACATTTGCAACAGTTAATAACTTGCAAGTTATAAATAGTTTCCTGACAGCTTTCCAGCATCAGTTTCACTTGGGAGCTGACTCACTAACACCCTAAAACTAAGGAGAGGAAAAATCAATGAAAGTATGAGGAAGTGACTTTATCTTTTTAAAAAATGTTTGGTGTGCCTTTTTTTTTTGTTTGTTTGTTTAACGTAGCATAAAGTGAGCATCTCAAGGAAGTGATTTTACCACCCTGCTATGACTAAGTGCCTCCAAAATGAGTCTGGAAGCAGGTTCTGAAAGTGGAGATGCAGCAGAAACAAAGGCAAAAGTTGAAAGAGCGAATGCCGTCATTATGCAAGATAGCAGATGAGAAATGATTCAATAATGGTTGCAAACATTCATACAAGGGGAAGAAAACCCCCCGATTCCCGCTTAACAATATCGATTCTTGCTTGAAAAATGAACTGCAGCTTATTGCAACCAAGTTGTAGAAAATGCTATTTACAGATACAGGGAGAGGTACGACAGGGAAGCTTTTGCGATGTGCTTAGACAAGAGAGTAATACAGGAAGGATTAAAGGACTTCTCGGGTGAAGTCATCCTCTATTTAATGCTTGTTGAGAAAGCGCTGGCATCTTGTAGTGTTGGCTGAATATATTTTGGAGGGTTGAGGATATTTCTGCCACTGTATGAGAGATTGTTAAAAAGATGATTAAAGCTCCAGTCTTTGGTTGGCATCCTCTTATACAATTCTTTGAAAGGAAACGTGCTTTTTATTTTACTGTGTCATAATTTCTAGGTGGTAGGGGGTGTTTTTTTTGTGTATGTGACAGTTTATCATCTCTAGAACAATGCACAAATTAGTTATACAGACGAAAACTGTAAAATCTGGATGACCTAATTACAGATTTCTAAATTTGCACTCCTGTGTCCTGGTATTAAGTATTCCCTTATTCAGAAGAGCCGAGTATTTGGAAATCCCATTGCAGTCAACGGGAATTGCAGTAATAAGCATTTTGAAAAGCAAGCTCTCCTCGTTAAGCGCTTAAACATGATGGTTTGTAGAGATACCTGAGACTTGAAAAGTGTTTGCCTAGATTAGTAACCTAGTTAATATCTCCAGAGCCAATTAACTGTTTTGAAAATATTTGCACATCATTTGGAAAATTTCAGGTTTCATTTTACAGAATTTTAAATATTGTGGATTTTTTTCTTAGAGGAGATGAGTAGAATTTGATCAGGTCTTTTAAGTACTGCCTTTCTCGAAAGAATTTGAAGTTTCACACTACAATTTCTGATTTAACTTTTTGCTAAATGTACTGTGACATGATTCTGCTCACACTTAATAGGTATGACTAGCTTTGAAAATGTGAGTAGCCCCACTGGACTTAATCATATTACTTATGTGTGTGAAGTTACTTGCTTGCGTAAGTGTTTGTGGAATTGGGGCTTGTGTAAAGTTTCAGTTAATGACTTAAGTTTCTTTCCGTTCCGATCTTAATAACTTCTTTTTTCTTTTTTTTTTTTTTAATATGTCTGAAAAGTCTGTATTTACAGCATTCAGTTTCAGGAAGGAAAATCATTTTAGGTCAACTTTTTTTCTGCAGAAGGAAAAAAAGTCATGTGGAAATAGAATAGATTTTGGCTTTATGCGTGTTCTGCCAGTAATACAATGGATTCATTCATAAACCTTTAATAAGATGTATTTTGATATTTTTCCTCTCATTGTGACGTGTAGGTGCAAGTTTTCCTGGAGAATAACAACACAAAAAGCCTTAATTTAGATTTATAATTATGAAATGCTGACTTTACCATTCAGAGCAGTTTAATGGTTTTATGTGGAACAAGGAGACGTATGAGGCTTTCTCTAATGCTGGCTACTTCAGGACACTGTAATTTATGTACATCAGATTTTTATTCAGACAGTATAAAACAAAATATGTGGAAGTGCTAAGGCTATATCTTTTAGGGAAGCATATTTATAAAATATGTTTTAAATACATCCTGAAATACTGCCATCCAGTTTGGACAAGCTGTGAGGCTCAGAACATCATAGATTTCCTCAGACAATATAAAATACTTCTTGTTATTAAATTTTAAACAGAATTCACTATGTCTCCTTTTAAATAGCCATTCTGGGTAGTACCTGGAGGTTTAATGGTTTCAGATGCTTTTTGGCTTGCTCTGCAGATGAAATAGGGCATTTTCAAAGTAGCAATTAAAACGTACTGAACCCCCCATGCACTAAAGGGTAGACCAAAAAAGTACTTCCTTCAGAAACTCCCTCTGTAATCACTCTCCCTCACTCCTTCTTTCTGTTGTCTCCTGCCTTCCCCACCCCTTTACTCCTCTGCACAAGATAACACTTTTTTTTTCCTCCCCTCCTTTCTTGATATGAGTTCTTGAGTGCTTATCACTAAATTATCTGATTAACCCTTATATAAAATAGCGAATGGGGAGACTTGCAAAAAGCACAGCTGAAGTTTTCAAAGGAACTTCCCAAATCAGATGCCTAAGTCTCTTTGGCTACTTTGAAAATCTCGATTTACGCCTCTCTCTTTGTCTATTTAACTGCTGCACATCTGTGCACGTGCGAGTACATAAAATTTACTGTATTGTAAAACTGACCAAACATCTCTTTCAAGATAAATGTAGGCATTGAGCAAAGGTTGCTTTAGGCTCAGGTTATTTTACACTGTACTTATATTCAAAACCAGTACTGCTTGTAACAGTTTGTGGAGTGATGCTTGAGTGAAAAGAGGTGTCTTTATGTGTCTGAGTGAAGAAACAGCTGATCTCTCAAAGACATTTCATCTGTGGAACTCACTGTATCAAGATATTATCAAAGTAAAACATTACAACTCAGGCTAACTAATGGAGAGCTTATGACATATGGCTTATGCCGTAAGCTGCTTAAAGCATGAAGTCAAGAACACGCCTCTTTGAACAAGGATGCTGTTCCCTATCTCAGAATTACTTTGCTCCTTCCAAGTTCACAGAATTGCAGAATCATAGAAGGTATTGGAAGGGACCTCTGGAGATCATCTAGTCTAAACCCCCTGCTAAAGCACGGTCACCTAGAGCAGGTTTCCCAGGATCACTTCCAGATGGGTTTTGAATCTCTCCGGAGGAGACTCCACTACCTCTTTGGGCAGCCTTTTCAAGGGCTCCGTCACCCTGCCAGTAAAGAGGAGGGTGTCCTTATGTTCAGACAGAACTTCCTGTCTTCCAGTTTGTGCCCATTGCCCCTTGTTCAATCACTGCCCTATCAGTGGTGGGCACTGCTGAAAAGACATCCATCCTTTAGATGCTTGTAAATACTAGTAAGATCCCCTCTCAGTCTTCTCTTTTTCAGACTAAACAGCCCCAGCCAGGTCTCTAAGTCTTTTCTGGTAAGAGAGATGTTTCAATCCCTTCGTCATCTTTGTAGCCTTTCACTGGCCTCTCCCCACTAATTCTCTGTCTCTCTTGAAGTGGGGAGCCCAGATCTGGATGCAGTACTGTAGATGTGCCCTCACTAGTGCAAAGTAGAGAGGGAGGACAAGTTCCCCCCCCCTCCATGATATAGTTCTATAGTGACTCAGATTTTAAGGAAGTGTCCTCATGATCATGTATGCTGTGTTATCTTGGTACCATATATGAATGGTGTCCATCATAAAATGACTTTTTACTCCAATAAAATTGATTTTTAAAAACCTGTTGCGGCATTTAAGCTCAAGGTCAGCCAAAGTAAAGCCACCGAGTGCTTGTGGTGTCACTGAAACTGCACTAGCTTCTGTGACAAGGAGTGGTGACCTGGAGGCACTTGCACTTGATTATCCTCAGAAATGTTTTGTACAAGAGACTCCAGTTCATATTCGAAACAAACACCATCCTATTAGGAAAGCACCACATTACTTTGTTCTGCAATTTACATCTCGTATTTCATTGAAAAGTAGCTTTATTAAACCAGCCACTGCTTGCAGATCCTCTCCTGCAAGACCAAATCTGAGTCTTTTTAATTTAGTTTTTTTCTTTCCCTCAGTGATGGAACAAGCAGAAGCAGGCAGACTTGCTGCACGTTGCTTCTCCATTCATGGAAAAGATGAATTCAGAACTATCAAGCCAGTTTCCTGTTTAAATTGCTGGGTTTTTTGTTGCCCAGAACTGGAATTCAGATGAATCAAGAAGTAACTGTTTCTTGCTGACCTTGACAAGTGTTTGCTTTTCTTGGCCAGATGAAAGAATGTTAGAACAAACTTTCATGGCAAGACACTAAAAGAATAATTAAAACCTTGCACATAGGTTTTCAGTTGTTGGTTGTATTTCTTTAGCTAAGTGATTAAATTAATTGTAACACTCTGAGGAAATCTTCCTGTGAGTGCTAGAATTGATGGGTGAAGAACTGTGATTTAGTCCACGTTTGATGATTGATATTTGATCAATCATCAGAGTTGTGGAGACTCTGCCTGGGAAGGTTTTATTATGCTGAATGGGTGAGACCAACTTTTGACTTCAGCCTTTGTTCTGTAAGGTACTTTACATGAGGAGCGCCCTCAGCGCTCGGCAGCTGCAGTTCTTCCTTTAGGGCTTTCACCAGTGGAGAACAAGAACAATAACGTGGAGATAACTTAATTATAAATGCATAGATGTTGTTTCACTTATTTGCTCAATAGGCCAGAGACATGGGAATATGAACCGGTGAAGCAATAAGCATTCTTCTAATAAAGAAGCGTTTACAGATGAAATAGCTTTTAAATTTGGTATTTCTGTGCTGTGCTGAAGATATGTTATGATTTTATGCCCTGGAGTTCAGCATGTTTATGTCAAAGGGCTATCAGAGTAGTTTAAATATTTTTAGGTTGCAAATCCGTTGGAGAGAGATGTCAGGTGGTACAAGAAGTTGATTCAGTTGGATTTTCCAGTTATTTGATGTATACGGAAACATAACTCACTTCAGCTTTGTGAAAAATACCAATCTAACCATATCAGTATGAAACGTGGGTCTTCTCTTGAAGCCCCACACTATGTGGTTAAAACTAAGCTGGACTGTCCATCGTTTTTGCGATACCAGTAATGCAGTTTCTCACAGCCTGGCACCAGCTCCATACCGCACAGCTCACCGCCTTCGATAGCTGCTACCACACAGGCCTGGCAGCAGATCCCTGAATTTCCATGTGTTGTTTTCATTTACATTGTTAATGTAGATGACAAACATTATTAATGTTGGGTGATTGAAGTGTGCATCTATAGCTTTCTGACATCTCCGCAGTTTGTTTTGGTTTAGGTTGCAGGAAGCATTATGAACTTTGAAAAAGCTGTAAAGAGAGGTTAGTAGAAGTTACTGAAAACAATTTGAGATGTAAATGAGAAAGCCTTTAAAATTATTGCTTTTTCTCTTATTCAGATATTTGCATATGTTTCATGGTTTCTAAACGACTTTTTCAAGGCCTTATATAGATTCTGGGTTAGAGAAATACTTGATGAATGACTGTTGGGACGAATATTGATGATAGATGGATCCGACTGTTTTTTTTAATGATTTAAAGTTGTTATTCAGTTAAATTAGACCCTGCTGCACTGATACGCATCTGGTCATTACTTCCTTTTGGCAGGATTTCTCTAACAGTTTGCCTTCATTAAACAGCTACCAAGTGATTCTTAGAAAAGAATTAAAATTATGTTTAATGGTATTTGTAATACGATGGCTGTATTGTTGCTGAAGAGTGAATTCAAATGTTTGTTAGCCACAAAAGCTCTACAGATGAGTTTCACTGTTTCAGACAGAGAAACTACTGGTATTATAGTGAAAACTGTGATGGCTGAGGGGTGTGAGCATGTGTGCACAAACATGCTGATAATGTCCTCTCCTTCTTCATCATAGCAAAAAATCTAATGATGTTTGGATGCTGAAGGCCCTTTAAATCTTGTGACATTGTTTAAAATGTCATTGCTTAAGAATACAAAAGCCCTGTAATTAATTATGTATGTGTTTTTTTTCCTTGGATTTCTGTTCCTCCCCTTTGGGTGGAAGACACTTGGCTTGAGTCGGTCAGTTGAGTCCTTTTGATGGAGGCACAAGGAGGGTGTCTCTGAAGGTCTCTGTAGGCAGCTGTGGTGGTGTCTGGTTTCCAGTAGGGAAGGTGTCCATGTTCCTGGCAGCCTGTGAGGTGGGAAGTTGTGACACAGAAACAGAGCAGGTAGCAGAGTGGGAGGAGAAGTGTGTGTTTTTAGAGCCTTTTTTTTTTTTTTTTATGTCCTAGGGAACCAGCACTATTTGCCTTCCCAGCTTGAAAGTTGTGTTGTCAGCTTTTCTGGAGACTGTTGACCTCTCACATATGTTCATAAAAAGGCAGGGAAGGGAGTCAGTGTTACCTTGGTGAGGCGTGTTCCCACCGCTCTGCTGGAGATGCTGGCTGTTTGCTGGGTGGCTGCAGCGCCGGCTGGTTTGCAGCTCACCGTGAAAGGTAAGGCTTGCCCTGAAATTCTGCAGTCACATAAAAGTGACTCCCCACCCTTCAACTGGAGGTGACTGGGCTGTAAGGTCTGTACGCAGGGAGACCTTCAGCCTTTTCTTGTACAGCTGCAGATGACTTGAGATTTGTTATTAATAGTCATGGGAACATAAGAGGGTCTGAACTGGGTCAGGCTGAAGGTTTGTGTGCTCCAGTATCCTTCCTCTGACAATGCACGATGGTGGCTGCTTGGGGAAGGGTCATAAGGACTGGGACAAGCTTTTGGTGGTAGCTCCTCCGGGGATACTCTTGCAGTTTGACCAGTTTGCAGCTCAATGGCTTCCTAAGGTAGAGGTTATAGTATCATAGAATGGCTTAAGGTGGAAAGGACTTCAAAGATCATCTAGTTCCAACCCCCCTGCAATAAGCAGGGACATCTCCCACTAGACCAGATTCCTCAAAGCCTCATCCAGCCTGGTCTTAAATACTTCCAGGGATGAGACGTCCACAAGTTCTCTGGGCAACCTGGAGTGGCGGGATGGCATCTAGAAGGATCTTCACAGGCCGGAGAGGTGGGCCCATGACAACTTCATGAAGTTCAGCAAGGCCAAGTGCAAGGTCCTGCACCTGAGGTGGAGCAGTCCCAAGCACAATTACAGGCTGGATGACAAGTGGACTGAGAACAGCCCTACAGAGAAGGTCTTGGGGGTGCTGGTTG
>JAOXNV010012749.1:33884-49342 GCA_028565915.1 Momotus momota | reverse complement strand
TTATTTTGCTTTTAAAGTTTCACAGAATGCCAGAGCTTTGTTTTTCTGTCTTCATTAATTCCCAAGTGCCGGGAGCAGGGAGTACGAACAGGCAGATGCTCCCCTCTGACATGCCAATGGGGCTGTTCAGAGTTATCTGTGTTTAAGGGGTCAGCATTCTTGGTCTTCTCTCTTCACATTTTGAGCCAAAGACTGGGAAGAGGAGGAGGGGAAGAGACCCACGACTAATGAGGAATTTGCACATGAACATTGTCCATTTTGGAGAAACATTTGCTCATGCATCTGCCAGGAAACCCATCTCAGAGATATAATTTAAGCATGCGACCAGAGGCTGGAAAGTCTTGTTGACACGGACCTTTTATCCCCCATAAAGGAGGAGAATGTTTACTCTGCAGATGACTGCAGCGAACAGCATGTACAGCTCTACAATGTAAGAGACAAAGAGTTGTGTCCTGCTTCATAAATTGTATTGCCCTGCAGTTAAGAAGGGGCCGCTGCTAAAAATACAGTCCAAACAATAAGTGAACTCCACCAGGAGCTTGCACGGATTACTAAAGTAAATCCTGCCACAAGGAATTGATCTGAAAACTCCTGGTAGAAGTGAGGTATATCCTGTAACCATTTCCATCGATCCTAGCAGCGGTTCAGAGGCATTTATTGCCTTCGTACATGGGCTTTGTTGTTGTTGTTTTTATCTCCCCTTGGGACCTCAAAATGATATTGCCATAAAATTTACTAGTTAGGAAGATAAAGGTCTCTTTGCTACCTGGTCAGGAACCTTCCCATGTACATCAGTAATGATGAGCTTGTCGACAAGTTCTTCAATGGCTTGTGCCCGGTGTGGTCCCTGTGGCAGTGTTGGGTTCCCCCTGCACACAAAGCCACTGGCTTCGCTGCAGATGGATTAACTGCAAACTGGGTTCCAGTTTAAGATCACTGGACTTGTGGCAGGAGGGAAAGGAAAAGTGCTTGAAACACATCCTCAAACAAAGCCTCTCCATGAGAAAATGCTGGAGAGTTCAAAGCGGCTTCAGAGGCAAAATTTGGAAGAAAATCACAAAACTCTGTGGAAAATCAATTCTGTAGAATCCTGTAAAACCAGAGATTTTTCAGAAGCACTGTAGCTCCAGAGCCTGGAAACTGAGAAGATCACTGTATACATAAGACATACCACTTCCACTGCTATTTAGCAATAAATAACTTGTCCTGTTTCCATATTCTGAAAAATCAAAACAGGGATCAAAGAACAATTCCAGTACAGGATGTTGGCTGGCAGCTCTGCAGAGGCCTATTGTAGCTTTAAACCTTGACCAATGTTCTATAAGCAGTGTATTTGGCAGGATCACCTAACCACATTTACGGCACTTCTTCAGTTGGCATTTTCTCTCCAAACAGTTCTAGTCAGTACGTGGTTGCTCCCACCAGTGAGGAATCTGGACACTGCTCTACAGCTGTTACCTCAAAGAACAAGACCAGACATATCATACATCCCGTATAAGACTGCCCTCATATAGTTTTGATCTAAAGTGTTACGTAAAATGGTTTTGAGGGAGTCAACGTTGACCTTGGAAACAGCTGGATCACTCATTTGAGTAAATGAATCAGAATTGTTGAGGCTACAATGACACCTAGAAGGAAAAAAAAAAAAACAAACAAAACCTGCTAACTGACAGAATTAGCAAATACGAACTGGGATTTCACAAGAAAAGCATTCAAAGCTGCCTGGTGTTTCTGAAATGCTTAATGGCACGAAGCTGCATTCAGTGGTTTCTTCCTCTTGATTCACCCGACTTTTTTATAAAAAGAGAGAATTTTTTCTTTTACAGGGACGATGCTAATCCTTTTAGTTCACCCTTTATTACATGAGCAGTTCTGCAGCGACTGTTTTCCTCATTTCAAGCTTAGACAAACTGAACTTCAAAACACACAAGTGGAAAGGTTGTATTTCAGAGTAGTTTTAAAATACTGTATTTCTGTTTGACTGTAGAACAGCCTTTGTAATTAAAGTCACACGAGGTTCACTGAGGGCTTTAGTGGGTTTATAGCAATCCGGTTGCAAGAGGCTGAATTGGCAACACACAGAACTGGGTAACTTTTGCTCAAACCAAATAAAGTGGAAGATGAAAGTTCAGTTACCACACCATAATGACCCTGCATTCTCGCTAGCTTGGTATCTTTGTGTGATACCACAAATAATAATAAGATTTTAATTCTATTTCAGACTCTTGGTGGTCAACTACTATTTCTTCCCAGCAAGGGAGCCAAGCTACAACCAGGGCATCCCACCGGGACCAGTCTGCTGCCATCAAGCGTATGGGGAGGTCAGCAAAAAGGCTCTCAGTAAGGAAGTCCACATGCAAAATTGATTCAGCTATCGGTACCTATTACTGAAATGTAAACTCATTTGTCCTGACCACGCTCACAGAGCAAGTAAGTGCAATAACCACCTTCGGAGCCTGTGATAAATAGCAGTATTTCATCCGGCTTTTTTACAGCATAAACACAGGTTGGGGAGGGCTCCAGGGCTGGGCAAATCCCAAGGTCTTTCTGAACATGGACATAAACAGAGGTTTTGTTCTTGACTGGTAAAAATATTTGAAGTATAAATAAGAACTGAAATTTAGGGACTGCTGCAAGCAATGTAATCGGTAGGGACTGCACTCTGGTCTCCACTGAACTGCAAATTCCATCTGAATAAAAGCTGGCAAGTCCAAAACACAGCTCTGCACTTGCAGCACGTTAAAATGTGGATACAACCCTCAGCAACTGCTTAAAACAGTGCTCAAACTACCAGTCAAGAAAAAAAACCAAACCAACCACAAATACTGAAGTAAAGATTACTGATAGATACTGTTTGAGGGATTACCCAGTCTGTGACAAGAAGCGATATATGAAGCTTTAAGAAAGGCCATAAACACAAGATTTAATTCTGTCCTGTTTCCGAAATCACGTGTACCTGCTTTCTGGTTTAATCACCCTAAAAAAAAGAAGTAACCAAACTCCCACCTTTACTTGCATCACAGCAAGAACAAACACACTTACGGGGAAGTTTATGCTCACCAACAACACAGGCTCTCCACAGAAGCAGGATCTTCACATCCAAACAATCTACTTTATTCTTTTAAGGCCAAGTAAAATGAAGGTGAGAAGTTTCAGGCAATTCACTGAATATACCCCCTTATTACATATTTTTGAGGAGGTATAGAGGCAGTCATAGATTTCAAATATTATCAATCAGACACCTAATAGCTGGAGCTGCTTCATCAGACACTAATGAGATTTCCATGGAAATTATATGGTATTAAGAAATTATGCAAACAGGTAGTGTGAAGTAAGATGAAAGATAAAAGGTGCTGAAAATACAGCAGACCAAAATAAAGCACGGAGTGGGATATGCAAAAAACATTACATAGATTAAATACATAGAGTAAGGAAGCACAAGAAGGAACAGAAATAAGGTACTAGTGAAAATTAAAAATCGGGAAGGGGGAGAGGAAAAAAAAAAAAGCCTAATAAAAGCATAGGTGCAAGCACCAAAACCTAGAGACCCAAGATTTAATAAGCATAGTCCAGTTCCTGCCCACAGTTAAACATCAGCGAAGGGATTGAAAGGGAACAGCTTCCAACACTAAGACAAATTATATCATTATTGTGAAATGGTGTAAGGTTGGACTAGATCATGTGAACTGCTGTTATTTCAGTGTCACACTAATGTGGGATCTCTCCCTTTTGCAATAGGTCAAAAAAATTCCCACTGAAACTTAAAAGAGACAAATTGTTCTAGGAACTTCAGGCCAAGAATGAGTCAGTGAAGTTGCCCAGGTCTTTGCCATCAATTTGGAGCAATGCAGAATTCCACTGTGCGTCGGTTTCTTCTCCAGAGGACAGAGATAATACGTTGCTCAGGAGGAAGACAAATACAAGCAGCATTCCGAAAGCCTCAGACAACTCATTACATCTATAGAGATTTCTATGCCAGCAGAGCAATTAAGAAACTACAAGGGGAAAAAAAATTAATCTTTTGCACAGCTACAGCGTTTGTATTTATTGGGTATACAGAGAGCAAACAGGAAGCAAATAAAGCTCTTTCGGGGGATTTCGGTTTCAGGAGCAACTTGTGTAACATAGCAGCTCTCTGCAGAGAAGAAAATTATTCCACCTAAAGAGAGCGAGAACGAACTTCAAGCTTGCTTGAACCAGCCCGCAACCCACAAGAGGGAGCAGCAATCAAGCACAGCAAACATTTTACGTCTTTGAAAAGAGACTGTACTTCTATCACACAGAGCTGGATGCCTGAATTTTTCAGTATAAACCTTTAATTACCTCACTATTCAATCACTGAGGATGTGGATGAAAATTATCCCAAAACCAGATTAAGAGGTGCCAATAACAAAGAGGCTAAGGGACTACAGCAGAAGGTGGTCTGCACTCCTACTGAGGTAATTCTACCTGAAATTCTTACCCTTACTAAATGCATTTCAACCACCTACGCAAAGAAGCAAACCAACAAAGGTAGCAGAGCAGATATTTAGAATGTGTTACGTTTCCAGATCCCTCTGACCTGCCCAAAACCCCACAGATCTCAGCTGACTTTATTTTGCCAGTTAATTCATGTTTTGTATCCTCACTCTCTGCTTCATCAATGCTTTTGAAGAACTGCAAAACCCACCTTTCTTTAACTACCAGTCTTTCAAAAGGTAAGAGCTTCCCCATTCAGCAGCACTTCAACACAGCAGAAAAGACATTAAGAGGTGTGAGAAGCTTCACAATATTGTTTCTTGCAGGTTCCTGCAACCACATGACAGCCTTGTTTTCAACTGAAAGAACAGAAATGGAATATCTTTGGTTGGAAGAGACCTTCAAGATTCAGTCCAACCTTCAACCAAACACTGCAAGCTCACCACTAAAACACCTCCCTAAGCACCAGGTCCACACGCCACTTGAATACCTCCAGGGATGGAGACTCCACCACTACCCTGGGCAGACTATTCCAATGTTTAATAACCCTTTCAGGGAAGAAATGTTTCCTAATGTCCAGTCTAAACCCCCCCTGGCGCAGCTTGCATCCATTACCTCTAGTTCTGTCACACGTCACCAGGGAGAAGAGGTTGTCCCCCTCCTCGCTCCAACCTCCTTTAAGGAAGTTGTAGGGAGCGAGGTGGTCTCCCTTCAGCCTCCTCTTCTCCAGACTGAACAACCCCAGCTCCCTCTGCGGCTCCTCGTAGGACTTGTGTCCAGGCCCTTCATGAGCCTCGCTGCCCTTCTCTGGACACGCTCCAGCACTTCTGTGTCCTTCTTGTAGCGAGGGGCCCAGAACTGGACACAATATTCAAGATGCGGCCTCACCAGTGCCGAGTACAGGGGGATGATCACCTCCCTATTCCTGCTGGCCACAGTGTTTCTAATACAAGCCAGGATGCCATTGGCCTTTTTGGCCAAAGAAGACAACACCACGCTTCACTGACAGGTAGATGGCTTTTAAGTAGGAGCACCTCAGAGCTCAAAGAAGAGTCCGAGGACTCAACTAAATGCTCAGAGGCAGAACCTCCCGCATCACTTTGTCTGCTATGCCCCAGCCTAGCATTTCTGGGCCCATCAATAATTTATTGCCTTTTCTTAGTTAAGAATTGTAAAGAGAGCACATTTGACTATAAATTGCAATAGAGGGGCGAGACTGCTGTCAGAATTTTGACAGAAGAATACTTTGAAACAGAATTTCTTTTTCCCATGCTTCAGGGTGATCCCAGGAGGGCAGCTGAAGCTCAGTGGAGCAGGTCCCTGCTGCAGGAGCCCCTCCATCAGCCACCTACCACCCACCCTGCGTTGCAAAACATAAAGGAAGTTACCAGAACAACATCCATTTATTAGCTCTGACAACAGCTTTCATGGAGAGTAACATTTCAGAAAAGATTCACAGCAACTTGCCCAAATCTTTAACGATGCTTTCAGCGATATCTTCTACCACAGGCGGACGGTACAAGAGTTCAAACCAACTAAAATTTGGAGAGAAGATCTCAAAACCTTCCATGTCACCAGAAACAATGATGCTTTAATAAATAGCAAATCTCCCTGGCTCAATGGCATCAAATAACAAGGGAAGTCACAAAGCTCCTTGAAACCTGAGACGCTGCCTGAAAGGAAAAACATCTCCTTGAGGTCACCGAGAATTCCTTGTGGCCTTTTGCAAATCCAGCACTACCTGACCACTCTAAATGACTCTTCGAAATATCTAAGAATTGCTGCTGATCAAAATATTACCTAAAAAATACTGTATGAATACATTTCAAGATGAAGCTGGCAACAGTAGCTAAACATGAACGGAATTACGGAAAGACTTCTCCATCTTCAAGTCCAGCACAAATCTTTCGTTAGGAGCGCATTTTAAATACACTGTGCCGAGTCTGCAGATATTGCACGTGTTTTATGGAGCAAAACTTGTTAGGGAGCGGGCGTATATAAATAGAGCATACAGCTTGGCTACGCTTCGTCTACAAGGCACTGAGAGCGCCTACTTTCACCTCACCAAAGCATTTAACACTACTGTAGGTCTAGCTGATGCCGAGGAACAGACTTGCGAGCTATTTATACGCAGAGATAAAGGTGCCAAAAAAGTCCCTTGAGGTCACCAAGTCTCAGTCTGTCTAGGAGATGGAATGTTCCTGCTATACAGCCACTTCTTCATACAGTTGCTGGCAGGGAACAAGCAGAATGAAGTAAAACAGGGGAGCAACGCGCTGTTCCTCTCAAAATACACATTTAAATGGGCAAAGACAGAAAGTGGAAGCGCAGAGTGTTTGGGCCAGCATGCGAATGCATCCAGCTTAGTGCACCACGCATTAAATAACAGCAGGTTTAAGATTTCCTCTAACTAAAACATGCAGAACTGCAGCGTTTGACACCATTACACAATTAACAAAACAGCCACTTCACGGTGGGCAGCAATATCACAAAAAACACCTCACTGTGTCTTTAGTACAGGGGAGAAAAAGCGGTAGAATTATATTGTTATTAACTCGACGGGGCTTTTGAAATGCTGGCAATGTCAAGGTTATCTGGAAACAGCCCTGAATGTTCAGAGGATGCTTCCCAGTTATGTTAATGTCAGCAAAGTCCTCTTTCTGAAAGTCTATAATACCAAGACTGGAAAAGCCACTGGAGTATGTAACTACAGTTTATGCAAACCCCAGGATAGCAATCATAGCAGGTTCTGGGAAAAGCAAAGCTCTGTCTCTTCAAATGGGCAAAGCTCTACCATAAATCCAGCTATGTACTAGGAATAACCATGACAAACAGTCCATTTTTCTTGAGAAAAATGCCATTCTGCTGCTACAAACTGCTTGGAGATGCTCACACGCTATCAGATCACCATAACATAGCACACTGCACCTGCAGAGACACTACTGCCAATATCCTGGAAATGACCTGCACACAGGGAAATGCTGCCCACGCAAACAGGTCACAGAGCAATTAGTATCAAAGGCACACTTAGTAGGTAGAAATGCGGACATCAGATACCATTTCTAAGCGTACCGGTCTCTTCTCCCAAGGAATAAGCAATAGGACAAGAGGAAATGGCCTCAAGTTGCCCCAGGGGAGGTTTACGTTGGAGATCAGGAAAAAAGTCTTCCCCAAAATGGTTGTCAAGGCCTGGCCCAGGCTGCCCAGGGCAGTGGTGGAGTCCTCAACCCTGGAGGGCTTTAAAAGCCGTGTAGATGCGTTGCTGAGGGACATGGTTTAGTGGTGACCTGGCAGTGCTGGCTTAACAGTTGGACTTCCTGATCTTACAGGTCTCTTCCAACCAGAACAATTCTATGATTCTAAATACTCCATATTACTTTTGTATCCAAACAACAGGAGCAAAATCCATCCATATGTTATTTAAGAGGCAAATAAGTTCACAGTAGCATCCTAAGGAAACTCTAGATACAAGCACATACCCATGGAAACAGCTCTTTAGCTATGTGAGGAAGAGCGGACTGCCTGGATTTTGAAGAATTTAGGCAATGTCTGCTTCAGAAGGACTAACAGGTCACATCATTAAGCACGTATCAGAGTTTGCTTTATGGCAGACTAGACGCTGAGCATAGATACCAAACACTGAGAAAGCAGCAGCCAGGACAAGCAGAGGCCACAAAGGTCCCCAGCTCAACCTCTGTTCTTCACTGGCCAGTTTTCCCACTCTGGCCTAAGAAGTAGGCTCCCTCATCCCAAATATTGCTTTGAGGAGCAGAAGGGAAGGATGCCCCTGCTCTCCAACATTTCCAAAGTGCAGCTGAGATGTGAAGTGGTTCCACTGGGGAAATCCCACCGAACACAGATCTTTAAGCAGTGCCTTGGGGCTGCAACCTCTTCCCGTTCAGGACACGGAAGCTTCTCTCCGTGGCCCCTGGCAGGCAGCCCAGCAGCACGTTCTGCCACTGTCCCACTTCCCGGCAGAGACCGAAGCCACGCGCAGAGTATCAGGTGGTGACTACGCTCGGACACCAGCACCGAACCCAACAAGCCCGGTGTCTCCTCATACGCACCAATAGCGTTTTACTTTCCACATCGGATAACAGGACCTTTCTGAGATTATCGTGGACAGCAAAACAAACGCTGGCTTGGCAGAATCATGTCCAAGCTCGACTTGGAACGTGCCGCATTCAAATACAAGTTAAGAGGAGAGCCCAAATGCCCACTGCTACGAGCGTACCACACTGATGCTTGCAAGCCTGCTTCTCCAGAGGCCGCTTCTGAACCAGAAATTTGTTTGTTGTGATCTGACCTCCTCTGACCAAAGATTTTCCCACTAAAAACATAAGCAGGTTGACTGATTTTAAAAGACTGATAGAAAATCACCCTTATCTTGTTCATCAGGCTCCAGTTTAACACCTTTGGAGAGAAATCATCCAGATCATAGAATCATAGAAACGTTGAGGCTGGAATAGACCTCTGAGATTAAGTCCAGCCTATGACCCCAACACCACAACACCTAGTTAGACCAAAGGTAAAGGACTATCATTACAGTGCTGTGACAACATTAACTCTTGACAAATACTTACCTATTTCTGCTCTCTTATTTACAAAATATCCTTTAAGCTGCTCATGTTTTGGTAGCATCCAGAAGACCAACTACTCACCTGTCTAGATATTTACGCTGCACAATTTGCTGTAGTTGAAATGGGCAAGGCAGACCAAGTATAGCACTGACATCACGATTGAGCCAATAGTACCATGGGGATCTGGTTGATACCATCCCCCACATGAAAATAAACTAAGTAGTTGATCAGGATTAAACACGATGTTTGCTCCATATTAGATTTTTCACACTGTTTAGCTTTTGTTCTCCAAATAGCATGTAGCAGGTGATAGCTTTAGTGTGCTACTACTAGAATTCATTCCTCACCTTCACGAAGGTTCACGTGACTTAAATACTCTGGAAAATTGAAGCTTTCTGCCACAGTCACTGTAAAGTCATCTATTCCCACCTCCTTACAAAACCTGACCACACAACTTTCATTCGCGCCATCTCTTCTATGAAAAAATTAAAGCATATAAAAGCTTTTTATCATCTTTCCCTCCTGTCCAGGTTTTGTTAGTCCTGGAAATCTTCCGTAACTGTACTGTTGGAAGTATCGTTCATTTGCCCCATAAAAGAAGCCAGATCTATTTGACCTTAAAAATTTTTCTCTGATAAGGCATCGATTGCAATAACAACCACCCCTCACCACCACCAAGCCAGATGATGTGTTTATTTTCCCTTAATGATGCTTAAGATTAAGGTTCTGCCATACCTTCGATCCATTTCACTGCAGCAGAAATAACTCTACATAGGCCAATCATCAGCAATTCAATAAAAACCTCTGTCCCTCTGGACCACCGAGGTACACACAGAGCAGCCCACAGAGGCAGCTGCAGAACCCAAATACTCCCGTGGTGAAAGCTCTGGCGTTTACAAGAATTTACACATTTCTCCTGCACGGAATCCGGACCTCCTGCTCTAGTCCCCTTTGGCAGCTCGCGGGCAGGCACCGCTTGATCCGATCTCCTTGGGGCACGAAGACTGACCGCCAGCACAGCAGCTGCCACCTAGCCAGCTCTGTCCTCCGGAGCAACGGCACCTCCGGGCTTAACTAGATGGGATACGAGCGACGAGGGACAGATGGTGAAAAGCAGACTCACCATGTGCTGCTTTCTGCAGGAGATAGAGCGCTTCACAAATCTGTTGTGCTAAGAAAAAAGCCTGAGTCGGGCTGCTGACAGATGCCAAGGGATACTCCTGTATAACAGGAGATTACAGATCCCTTCTCCTTTGTTCAGCTTTCGAACCCAGTAGCAGTGGCACAGCTGAACCAAGAGTGCCCATCCCTCCTTGTCTATCCACAGACTTCCCCATAGGGTGGTAAGGAAACAAATTCTCTGCTTATTCCCCTGTGGCATCTCATTAAGGAAAAGAAAAAAAAATTAACTTGCCCATTTTTCCCCACATTCATGCGGTGAAGTTTCCCCATGACCACCCAGCTGATTTACACAACTCTTATTCCTGCCTCTAACAAAAGAGACAAAAGATCAGGAACAAAAGAAAAATTGAGTAAGAAGGGGGGGGGAATTTCTAATACTGGAAATACGATTCAAGTGTTAAAAAATGGGAGTCTGACACATAAAGAGTACAGGCTACAAACCAGCTAACAACCGCATTCTCTCACTTGTGTCACAGTATCTGGCAGAGGGGGAAGAAACGAGGCTTCAAAGTCCTGTTTATAATAAAATCTAAGACCTGTTGTAGTTGCGAGACTAACAAGGAGAAAATAAATTTAAATGCTGACCTACAGTTCCAAAATTAGTTTTGTTAAATGCATTTACTACTAGCAAATGCCATTCTGATGACCTGAAAGCCAAAGCAGGCCTCTAGAAAGCCGCGTGCTCCTCACAGCACACATCACCCTCCAAAATGAGATTTCTTCTTGTCTAGTCGGTATTAATGCTCTTCATGAACATAATTATTAGAGGGTTTTTATGGATCCAGCAGAATTGCCCATAGCCTTCACAGTCAAAACAAATGTTCCGGTGTCCACACAGAGGCAGAGTTCTGCTTCATGTAAGTAGAATATTATATTCCTGATCTCTTAAAGAAGTATCTGAATTGACAGTATGAAACTGCTTTTTCCAATGCACAAGCTGTATATAAAAATAGTCTTTTCTCCTTAAATCAGCCTTTCGTTCTTCAGTGACATTTAAACCCTTTATGCTACAGGGCCATTTCATCCTGAATTCAGCACAGTTCTTGTGCTTTTTATCCTTCAGATGTGTTCACTAAAAGACTCAAAGATCATTCCCATAGATTCACGCCACACTACCCTCAGGCATCCTCAGTCCCAGCCCCCCAACCAATGGTCATCTAGACATTATGGGTCTTTCCAGGAAATCATTTCAAAGAGAAACTAAAATAGTTGCATGTATTTAAAAAAAAAAACAAACAACAAAACCAAAACCAACAAAAACTGTTGAAAAACTCTTATTTTTATTAGTTTAAAATAGAGTCTCTTCTTGTCACCATTGTCATCAAAGTGGTCTTAAGTAAAAAGTTATTAAATTCTGTTTATGCAGAGGTATTTACCTCTTGTATTTTAAAATGGGCAGTGGCTCGATTATTCCAAATCCAAACTTAAATCAACAGCCTACACTAAAATCTGAAATACCCATCAGCTACATCATTAGAAAAGCAGGGTCTAATAACACTGCAGTTTTGCAATAACTTATAAAAATGGATCGTTTCAGCAAATACAACAAGACAGGAACCTTGGCACATGATACAGTGAATTTCTAACCCAGTTCTCAGGCAAAATCCAGGTTAATCCAGCCATAATCCCTTTATTCTCATCCCGTGTTTAGCATTAGTTTTTATATTTATCAACTGACACCGTCAGTTTGTTCAGGTACCTGAGTGAAGCATGCGTTTATGACAAAGAGAAAAAGGACAAGCTCGGGAAGGCAACCAACATGCTGAAGTCAGTCTCTCACCCACACTGGCTGAGCAGGAGTTAAGATCTGTATAGCTCTGGGAGCAACGGAAGACGTTCAGTCCTACAAAGCAAAATCTATACAGGCTAAATTCTTCATGAACACTTGATTTCACCCCAAAGAGTGTTTTTATTCTCAATGTCAGGGCTGCAAGCAATGAAAGCATCTATGCTGTAAAAAGCTTCCTAGAGACACAACAATGTATTCTTACTTCCACCAGAAGGGTAACAGCAGCCGCCTGAACTTCACCTCCCTCCAACAGAAATACGATTTCGCCGTGCTAGACGCAAGCGGCTCAACTGAAAACAAGGGTCTGAATGTATTTTTCCACTCGTCTCCTTGATCCCTTCCATAGGTCTATTGTAGGCCAGCCAACACCACAGGCCTTACCATATCCTGTGTAATTTCCACCAGCTTTGGTGGGAGCAGATTCAGCGCCTGTGCAGACCCACGAGAAGATCTGGTCTACTCCTAGAACTATCCAGCAGTTACTCCAAACCCTTCTTCCTCAATCCCGTGTGAACCTGCGTATCTTTTGGGGGATGACAACACCACACTCGTAGACAGAGCTGCAATGGGAAGCTCAGAACTAAGATGACAATTTACCTTAATGACTTAATAACTTTGCAAATGACATCTCGAAATCCAAGAGTTGTCAATATTAAAATATCAAAAGTATCAAGTATAAGCAAAAAGTTGAAGCTACAGTTTTCTTGATGACAAAAGGGACTGTGAAAATACTGGACTTCATCAGTCCAAAAACGAGAATGACTGTTTCCTAGTGCCTCATGCAACCAGGACAGGAATACAGACAAAGTGACTTTAGGAGCAATGACACTTAAGAATTTCCATAGCGTAGACAAAGCAATCTCAAACTTAGCCCTGCACATCAGCCACAGGTGGGTTTTTTTGTGGTTAAATTCTAGAAATGAACACACTGTGCTTTGATGAATAAGACATTAAACTCACGTTTAACCTTTAACCAAACTGAAGTACCACCTAAGGAACAGGACTGAGACAGCTTTACAATCTAGAATTTTAGCACCTTCTTAATTACCTCAATCAGAAGAAGTTGTAAAATACTTTCCCTGCCTTCCTTACATAGGCTTTGTAATGAGTAGGTGGTGATTAACATTTCATTAACAGGGTAAGCACTAGCAAACAGCCTACTCACAAATATGCCTGGAAGATTGGGATTATTCTAAGATAAGCAACAATACCTGCAACAGGCTGCGACCCTGAAGCCCTTATTAACACTGCACAGAGACACGGAGCGTTAATTCCTCTCACCAAGAAACTTCCATCAGTGAGCTATCCTGAGATGGAGTGAGTTTCTTTCCTACATCTTTTTCATCCTAATAATTTTCACAGGCATCCAGCTGCAACAGCATCATCTTTAGTATCAATACAGAGCTGACATCTAGACAGGAGAGTTTACCGCTCGCACTTACAACGGTTTAAATCATTAATTCCCTTCCACGGGATCATTTTAAGTTTACTACAAGTGCTCAAGTGACTTATTTATGCATTCAGACTGTCACAGATTAAGTTCAGCATCCTCTCTGTAAACACTGCACTCTAAGAAGAGGCAAGTGGAACATAAAGATCAAAAAAGCAACATAAAGTTACCTAATTTGGCATACGCTCCTGGTTGAAAATTGTCAGCTGTTGGAAGTACAAGCTGTCAGACTAACACTTCCTCTGAAATACTACTTGGTAACGGTCATCTTGGTGTATGTGCCAGAAGTGCCTTGCTCATTTCCAGAAATCTGCCTAAAATCTGGATGTTTGAGTTCACAGAATTGTTACTAATTTAAGATGTCCCCACTGAGTGCCTAAAATTGAGTAATTCTTCTAATTTCTAACATGGCAGTAATAGGAGAGCTATTTTTCCATGTGCTCAGATATTTATACAGCTTTATTTTTGGTCTGGTAAGCTGTTTGAGGATTTATATTCAACCTATGGCAAAAGAAAAGGAAAATACACTACAACACACATTCCCGGTAAGCCAACTATGGCTTTGGATGCCACACTTCATATATTCAGACTCAGGCAGAAGCAAGTTTACCTGAATAAGCTGCAGCTAAAATATAGCGTCATTTAAGTCTTATTAACAAATTCTAATCTAAAAGTTATTTTTCCTATTTCTGTTTTCATTAGGAGAAGTGCTTTGACTGTGGTTGGAACGTACCTTAAAAATGAACCCATTTTGTCTTTCCTTTGTTACAAATGTTTTAGCAAGAGCTTAAAGGACAGGACAATGAGCTTCTACATCACGACACTATCTGAATAAAACCAGGGACTCCAGAAAGAGAAACCACTTTCAATAGCAGGGAAATCCCAAACGGTAAGCGACTATCATCATGACTTGGGGTGGGGTGGGGCGGTGGGGCACGGCGCGGGGAGTTGTGGGGGACGGCTGCTCTTCCCCCCTGGCCCCACGGCCTGGAATGGGGGAGCTGGGAAATAACGGGGCTCCGGGAGCTGGGGCCGCGCAGCGCGAAGGAGGAGGTGACTCAGGGGTGGCTGGGTGAGCGATGGGGGAATGGGTGCCCCTGGCGTATCTGCTGGTCGTTGGTGCCTCCTGGGCTTGGCCTGGTGCCTGCTGCCTTCCCGCCGGCGCCCACCGGTTCCCACCAGTCCTGGTGTGCACTGGTCCCAGTCCCTAGCGGCCATCGTCCCGGTGCCTGCCACCATCCTGGTCCCCTATCCCAATGTCAGGCAGCATCCTGGTGTCCAGCACCTTCCCAGTGCCCACCATCCATCCCAGTGTCCACCACTATCCAGCACCCGCCCACCCTTGGTACCCACCACCACCTGGGTGCCCACCCATCCCAGCGCCCACCACCACCTGGGTGCCCAGAGCCCCGTCTCCCAGCCAGGAAAGGGGACACCGTTCCGGAGCACCCTCAATTATTGATACCCGCTCGGGTTGCGGTGGCCGGGCGCTGCCGGTGCCACCCTGCCCCACTCACCACGCGCTGGGGGGCTCTGGGGGGACATGGCTGTGGTGCCACCCTGCCCACAGCCCCCACCACCACCACATGAGCCACCGGCCACCTCCAGCATCACCTTTATTCTGCAAACCGTGTGTGTGTGTAAAATTGGGGGGGGGATGTCCCATGGGCACGGGGTGGGCACAGAGCACCCGTGACACCCCCCCCACACCAAGGGGGAATGTGGGTGCCAGGGTGGGGGCACCCCCATGATGCCTGCCTGGCTCACACCATCCTGGGGGGTTGGAATGTCCTGGGTCACTCCCAGGCACCCATTGCACTCCCCACCCCCCCCACACTTCCCCCTCCGTAGGGGCTGCTCCAATCCTGCACCCGCTGTGCCATCCCCCAGCCCAGCCTGGGTGAGAGGACGGGGGGCAGTCCGGGGGGGCCAGACTGCAGCACCGGCAGGCTTTGGGGCTCTCCTCCCTCCCCGGGGGCGGCTGCGCGGCGTCCTCAGC
>JAOXNV010012749.1:0-31929 GCA_028565915.1 Momotus momota | reverse complement strand
AACTTCCAATTTGGTGTGAGGCGCTTCCTTCCTCATTTCCCTTTGTATCCTCCCTTGGGAGGGAAGGGGGAGGGAGAAAGGAGGCCCACAGCAATTCTGCTCTGTGGGGTTTACCCTGAACCCTAAACGGAGACACCTCCCGCTCCAGCAAATCCCAAAATTCACTTGGAAATACGAACTGGACTTCTAAGAAAGCATCAGAAAGAACTGATGCTGCTTTTCAGCTTTTATATAAATCGTTTTACTTCCACACGTGTTTAGACTTCAAGTGGCATTTTGTAGCAATTAGGAAGTGTGTGTTTTCAGCTAAGGAGCTAACAGCAAGTGACAACTGAATGACTACAGGCATTGGGGGTCTACAGGACGGTGCTCCTAACTGGAAAAGTAGATGCTGCCACCTTTGAAGCGGAGGATAAACAGTGGGACTTGCAGATGTAAAGGAGGGAGGGAGACCACAGGAGATCTGCAGAGGCTGCCTCAACGGTAGCTGTTACATTGTGATTTACCATCACAAAAACTTCACTCTTACAGACCAAACCTGCAAAACTGCTGCCTGGTTTCACCGTATGGTAACGTTACTATCTCAACTGTAAAGCAGGGAGGTGTCTTCAGAGAACGCGTCCCTCCTCTTTCCGGTGTGCGAGCTTTTGCAGCTCCCAACTGTCATTTCCGATGTCTTTTGACCAAGCTCTAGCTTCACGTGGCAAGTGGTTGCAACATAATCTCATAAAAGACATTAGCTAAGCTTTCAGACTTCCTACACGGGGTGGGGCAAGCAACCGCAATCACAGTGCAAAGCCCTAATTTAGTTTTTCACTGTTATTCAGTCTTTTTACCAGAAGTACACAAACGTCCACAGCCCGTTCAGAGACATACGCCATTGGTTGCCAGCAGCTGAGCCGCGCTTGCCCCCTTTGCTTGCACAAACTTCCCACATCCAGCTTTGTTGCTCTCAGAGTGGGAGGAGCAGATGAAGCTGATAGTTCTGCTCCTGAACTTTACCAGGATGCTTTTCTAGCTCTTCTTTTCCCAAAGCTCTTCAAGAGTACTGCTAAGCAACCACGGACTCAAACCTCTACAGCTATATCAAGAGAAGAGCCAGGGTGCCAAAAGCCTTGGATGCGAGAGAACGACTCTGGTCCAAATGCAGTGATAAAAAGTACACTACATACAAAAGCAGACAGATCTATGAAGAGTCTCCTGGCTTGTCCTGTTTACTCTTTCACTTCATTCATTAACTCATAAGTCCTACTGATTCTTTTCTCTGAAATAAAGTTATATAGTTTGAACTTGTCAAACCTGGGGACACGCACACATGACTTCTCAAATGTGCATTGGAAAAGAAAAGAAAACAAAACAAACAAAAAAAACCAAACTAAGAGATGTATTAGAGGAGGAGGAGAAGAACAGCCAAGCACAAAAACTTGTTTTCTCTAGATTTTATTAATAAATTGGTATTGCTTCTAAATATATCTGCCTTCTACAAGTATTATAACACAACATCTATTCCCCTAAGAAGCTTATACTTAAAATAAGTAGGTCCAGCGCAATTTTTGCTGAACTCAGGCTGTGGTTTATAAAGTGTAATTCCACCCAATGTAATCACTTTATAATAGATTTCAGATGGTAGAGACCAATACTAGATTAAAACCATCCTGACAAGGAGATAGGTGATGGAGCGGCTGCACTGAGGTTAACTTTCCAGCCATTTCATCTCAGTAACAATCCTTCCGTTTTGGCTTCCTGTCTTGCCAAATCCAGGCAGGAAAAGACAGGACTTCTACAAAGAAAACTGCCTTTCTCATAATGCTCTCACTAATGGCCAAGATGCGGAATCCAAAAAAGCGGCCACAGATCTCTACTCTGTTTCAGACCTGAAAGGCAAATTACCCAGCAACGCGCACACAGAGCAATCCGCTACCGGTGACATCCGAACTGGAAAGACTGAGCCAGTTCACCGGTTCACTTATTTCATCCTGAATAACTAACTGGTCAGGGCGTTTCCAGTAGTGAGACAAAACACCAACTCCAAAGTAAAAAACCAAAACCAAACCACAAAAAAAGCCCAAACAACCACCCCACCAATTTTCTGCATTCTGAATTCACAGAAGTTCTTATTTTTTCTCTTTTAAGGAGTTAACTTTGTCATTTGATCACAAGTGTGAGTCAGCAGCAGGGAGGGGAAGACGACAGAACCGTTCAGGCAGGAAACTCACTCCTACGACACCCTGCTCAGCTCAACCACAGGCATTGCCCCGGCTGAGCCAAAACCCTGCCAGAGCCGTGAGGGAAGTGGCTGCTTCGGAGCTCAGAAACAAGATAACTGGGCTTTGCTCACATCTACACTACTCAGGCAAGACTTAAACACCATTCTTCCCTTGAAGAAGGGCAATTGCTTTACTAGTGCGCAGGATGGACCTACAGTATCATGCCATCTCCCTTAACGATGGCACAACTTTCAAGGAGCTGTTAAAATCAACACCAGCACTTTGCTTTCAATGATATTTTACAGCATAAGACATGCTCCTCCTTCTTCTCCTCCCCTTTTTGCACGAGTGACTTATTTTTATTATTTTCCCCTACTGAATAAGCGTTGCAGTTGTAAACTGTGGTATTTGACTTGCCCCAGAAGCACAGAGTTTCCCATGGTACTCTGCCAGGGTGACTTTGCTCTTGGTTCGAGTCAATGTCCAAGTGAGGAAAGTTCACTCTCCGTTTCCATCCCAGACATAACCCTTTCCCCCGAAATTTCCAACAATGCGTAGCAGGAAAAAACACCACACAATAAATATATTTATAAATTATATTGTTAATATCTTTTGTTTAGGAATAAACCACACTCTTTTGGTTTTATTTTTTTATTTTGCACTTCACTTAAGTATAACCAAAAAAAAGGCTAAAACTTTTTGATTCAATGAGCTTAGAATATTCCATGATGAAGACAGCTGACGCTAGCATGTGATGCATGAAAATGAGAAGGCAGTTGCACAGAACATTATCTTCTAAAAGCACTAACATTAAAAAGCATTCAAGCAAAATAAATGCCAAGTACTTTGACATCTGATTACTGAAGCATCTGATGGCATTCCCATGATTTTCTCTCCTGCCCCTGAACTAGCCCATTTCTAAAATAAGCACTGCTTAACCAACTAAAAAGGCTTCTAAGGAGGTTCTAGGATATTTTCTTCATTCATCTTGGGGTCTCATTTTTAACACAGCATAATCTCACAGCAAAAGCAACCAAACAAGATGAGGAGGATAAACCACTACAGTGAAACTTCACTCCTGGGCTTAGACTCAGCCCTCAGTTTGAAGACCTTCTATTTGAGAGAGGCCTTTATGTTGAAAGCTTCTTCTTTTTTTTAATTTCTTTTTCTTTTTTTTTTACAGAAAAAAAAAAGAATAAGAAAGTTGTACAGAGCACTGTCAGTCATACAACCTTTCAAGAGCCTCAGCTCTGATAAAACTTGAGAAGGAAACAAGGCCGCTTTGAAGGCAACATCTGTATTGGTTGATTTGCACAGTGTCAAACACAGCAGCAGCATAACCGGGCTCCTGAACGAACTGCCTTCAAGAACCAAGGCATTGCAGCAGCTCATTAATGAAACAACACTCAGGAGTAAGAATCGTGCATAAATAATCATTCCTGCGCTTCAGAGATAATTCTGCTGTGTTCAAACTACTTTTTTTTTTTTTTTTTTAAGATCAGCAGCTGATGAGTAAGAGCACAGAAGTTGGCCAAGAGCCATCTCTTTAGGGAATAAAAATATTTATTACTCACTCCCACCCAAGCTAAGTATTTTCATGCATTATTAAAAATAGGTTTCGTTTAAGAACTATTGTACAAGAAAAGTTAGTTCGAGTTAATAACTAAGAGAAGACTCAACGTGATCCATTATGTTACGTAAAAGCAAGTCCCCCTTTTGTACTTCCCAAGGTGCTGCCTGTACAATCAGGCGACACTTCCGAAAGAACTCCCTGCCATGCTTCCAGAATGGGAAATTAAATCCATTTATACAGTTGTCCTGGTTCGGCAGTGAGGATGAACACTACATCTCATTGCACCCAGCCTCTGTGCACTCCTGTTGTAGAACTGAAGCAAAAGCAAACTGTATCTAATCTGACAACAAATAAATCAATCACCTAAACTACTGTATTAGCCATTTCTAAAGCAAGTATTTTAGAGAAAACAACTCAATATATGACGTTAAACTTTTAGATCGCCCTTAATTGCCATACCATCCCTTCCCTCTTTTCCCCAGTATCCATCAACTAAAAAAATCCAGCCAGAGCAGCCACTTAACTGCATCACAGATGGAATTCTGTCAAGCTTAGCACGTTAAAGAGAGTACTAGAAGTCTGCTGTTTCTATATATAAACCGCTATCTGGTGTACAGTAGGTCTGAATAGTATGGCCTGCCTGACACTGAATGGGAGCTGCTCTCCTGGGTGAAGGATAAAGAAGTCTCCCTTTGGAGTTAACTTCAAATGACCAAAGCACCCCATAAAATACAAAACAGAAATCAAAGCCTTATCCGGTCTTTGTAAAGACCTGTCCCACATACCACTTACACTTGTTTATTTCCTTTCTTTAAGTTAGTAAAAGCCTTTCATAAAGCATGTCACTCCAAGAGGAAGGAATAAAGATTTGAGCAGAGAAGCAGACAAAACACTCGAGGAGTTACACAGTTATACAACGCAGGGGGTTACCTGCGGACACTCTTTAGGCTGCAGCATCAGATCTCATCAGCGGCAGAGCCCACCTCCAAAACGCAATGGAAAACTTGTTAAAACAAAGGGTAACGCTATAGAAGCCACTCAAAAATGTGGATGCTCCATGCTGTTTGAGCATCCTTTCAAAAAATAAGTCCAAGACAACTTTTGAGTAGTAAAAAAAAAAAGTTTACACATCCACTGAGTGGCACTTGCCCTTCTCAGCTGTGTATTTGAAAAAAAATAGATATTCTCCTTCCTCCACATTTAAGAACCTTTGTCCCAGGAAAGGGCTGACCTTTCAGAGTGATTAAAAAACAAATTACTCTTTGCAGTTAAGTACTTTAATAAGTGGGAGTTCAAAATACAAACATTCAAGTATCAGGTCAGAACAAAGGGTTCGATCTTTGTTTACACAGCACATGCAGGAAGTCCGAAATATCTATAACCACATTTATCTAATACCTAAAATTACATCCTCATACCTTATACGTATTTGTCTTTTCTGTCAGGAAAAGTCAGGGAGATCAGACCTCTTCAAATAATAATAATTTTTTTTAAATAATCCTTAAAGCTCCATTCCTACCTGGCTTCAAGCAAATGAAAGACAAAACAGTTTTTTTCCGTGTAACATTAAGATTCAAACGCAGAGATGACCTTTAGTGCACCTTGCCACAGGTGGCAGGTTCTCATCCACAAACAGACTGAATTAAATTTAGCTCTTTAGACTGATTAGAGTTAATAAAGCAATCTGGTAATCGATTGGTTTATGGTGTTTACAATATGATGTCTTGTTGGACTCCAGTATAATGGTTCTAAGTTGCAAGACACTGTTTTTCCTGAGCCTTTCAACAACCCTGACTTCGTATGAAATTTAAAAGAAGGACTTAGAGGCACTGTCAGTACTGGAGAAGACCAGAAGTCTAATATATACCTTCTATGAAGGATCCTAACAAGGGACATCACCAGAAGAGGCTGGTTTTATTTTACGTATAAAACATATACACACATTTACAAGAGGACAACTGTAAAAATTGTGATTTTCACGCCCACCACTATTTTCTACTTCTGTTACGCATTGGACCACTTCTGTGTGTAAAAAGTGTTTGGGGATAACTGGGTGGGGAAGAGCTGTATCCCATTCTTTCTTTGAATTGTACCACTTCCCACAGAAAGACTGTGCTTCTGATTAACTTCCATATTCTGCTATTAAAAATAACCTTCAGCTCTCCTGCAGGCTACTTATATTCTGATGGAAGAGTCAGGACACTTCATGAACAGGCTGAAATTCTCTGTTCGTAACCGCCAAAGAAATGCTAAAACCTGCTCGAGCAAATCCGATGTAAGGAAAAGTGTCCATATCCAGAGACACCACCTTAAAAAAGCCTGGTGATGTTGTCGTTTCTTGTTAGTACAGCTGTACGCTGCAGAGTATGAATAACGGCTTCTGCTACTTCGTGCTTTATCAGATTCTCTGTCCTTTAAAGCACAAATATCAAACGTCACGCGTTTAGTAACGGCATTCTAACCACGGCTCTTCAAGCCAAGCTCTGCACTGTTTGCAGAAAAAGCACACAGGGGAAATTTCACAGAGAAAACGTTCTGAAAATTTGCACTTCTCAAGCAATTTTAAAGAGACCTGTCAAAAAATAAGTAAATTTCAAAATGAAAAATACTACTATCCTCCATATTTCACCATTACAGTAAATTCAAAAATGTCTATTTTCAAGATACTCTTACCTGGCCAGCAGACAGGAGTTATCCTCTCACAAGTGCTGTTATTCCATAACCCATTCCCTCATGGGAAGAGGAATTCCCCGAGAGCCAGAACTTGTCAAGCCAGCTTGCCCAGAATGAGATGGCGCTGAACAACCCATCACCTCGGATTAAGGCTGAAAAACCAGCATTGTTTAAGAAACGATTGGACAGCTTTTGCGTGGGGGTGGGAGAGGATTACTGTATCCAAACTGGGTCTGAGCTATAATGGATTACCTGGAGAATCTGCGTCCTAACCCTCACTAACAAATGAGTTCAGTTGGAAATACGCTACCAGGCTATGCACACCTTGCTTGGTTGTGCAACAAAAATGACCTTCATCGCTGTTTGAGTTCTCAAAAATCAAAGAATGCTACTTGGAATAGATCAACAACATCAGACATAGTGGCAGCTCTACCCTGGTTGGATCCATCCTTTGTTTGCTCCCCTTCTCCCCGCTAACAGCAATTGCTGCCCAGCAGATACAATTCTAAGTGTATCCTCAGTCTCACAGTCTATTTAACACTCAAACTGTGTTGATCAATTAGGAATAGGTGTGTTCTTGTTGCTTGGTGGTTTTTAGAAGTGGTGAGAGAATGGGATAAACCGGTAGACAAAGCTCAGCCCTTTGAGAATCCCATTCTGTTAAGAGGAAACTACAATGAAACCCCAATTCCGTGAAGGTTTACTACCAGTTCTTGAGATGCAATACATAACATTGCTAAGATTGCTTATATGTAATACCTGACATAAACACAACATACCTTTTCTACCTGATCGTTCTATGCACAGAGCCCATATCCATGATATTAGACTCTTATTTTCCTTTGGATCGCTGTATTGATCTCATAGTGGGAAGACTGAAAGAACAAATGTTATGCCAGCAGCACAGGTAGCAGACCTCAGAGGAGCAACTCTAGGCAGTGCAGAGCTCTCCAAGAAGTTTGCTTCAGTATTAACAGGTTGAGCTCCCCTCCCAAAAAATTAGGATAAATTACTGTAAGAGCATAACTCACCGCAAACCCATCAATCCTTATTTTTTAATGCTAAATTTGTAGATTGCTCAGACAGACAACAAGTTCTGGGTTACCAAATGCCTTTCTGCTAGCCTGAAAATTGTTGTTAAGTTTGAAAGTATATAATTTATTTCATCAGTGATTCAAAAGCATTTCAACAGCACATACAGGGAACCTTTCTTCGCTTGCTCTCGTTCACCAAATAACAACCTGTTTTTTTCTCCCTCCGGGGTAATTAAGCAAGAATGTACAAATATTACTAAAAACCCTGTGTAACCCTCTGTAAATAAAACACTGACATTCTCTACATATACTAACATTATCCCTTGTAGCCACACAGAAGCATAGTATTTCCCAGAGCCCCTAGATTCCTCTGCAGTTCATGTAAAGGTTAGGTCACATCACTGTTCCAATGTACTCATTTCACATCAGGGCAGATTTAAATTTCCTATTTAATAGACAATGGAATAGCATGACCTTTGGGTATCACAAAAAATGTCCCCAAAGCCCACTTCAATTTCCAACAGATGTTGATTCAACATATTTGTCAATGTAAATCCTCTTAGAGCTCAGCAGCACATTCACCAGAGGAAGAAAATCAAGACCAACACACGCACGTTTCATACAGGAGAAGAGACATTTTAAAGAAAACAGCTTATGGGAAATGCACGGTTCCACAGCAAAGCAACAGGGCTGGGGACCATTAAAACTTAAACTGATTTATTATCTAACAACACATAAAGTGGTATCTATTTTCCTAGCCAATTGAAAGAACTTAAAGTTTGCCATCAGAGAAAAGCAAGAAGGGATTACACAGATTAAAAAAAACCACCTCAGTAGGCTGTTATCTTTTACTGTTCAGAATCAGTAGAAGCAAATAGAATTTCATGCTTCCACGTGAAGACTGTAGTAGATGGGCACCAGAATAAACAGTCATATATGAAACAAACACATCTAAAGTGATGTGTGTTTAAAAAAGAAAATTAAAAAAAAAAAAAAAAGTGAAGCTGGAAGAGTCCAATAGGAGACCGGAGTGCAGGGATTTTTCCGCATGTGAAGCACTTTCCTTGCTCTCCCATCACCCTCGTATGTTAGCTGATAAACGCTCCAGAATTAGAAGACCAAGTGGCGATGCCTGAAATCCATCTGACCTGAGGTAACAAGTTTAAAAACCTGACCCAGCTTTTAGCGTGCCAGATGCCCCTGTACTCCATTTCTGTCCACTGGAAGAAGCTGGCGAAAGCAGACAGAAGAGACAGACTCAACTAAATTTGGTATTCAGATGTAGGATTAAAGCAAGGGTATTTTGGGAAGTAGGAAGCACTCAAAAGAAGAAGGCCAAGAAAAAAACCCAAAACATTAAATTTAAATCAGATACTGGCGAAGAGAAAGGTCCCAAGAGATGAAAGAGCAGAGACTGAGAGGGAAGAAACATTATTCCTTCACATTCTCTGTCTATTCAGAGCTCTGCGCTCGAGGCATCTGTGGGATTGTGAGACCAGTCTGTAGAGTCACCAGCGGGACCACTTGGGACAGAGGCATCCTCACTTCACTGCAGGCAATATTAACACACAAGTCACTGACCAGCCCGCTAAACCAGTCAACATGCAATGAAATGACTTTTGTGGAACCCACTTCCAGTAAGCCTTTCTGTTCTGGGAAAGATAAATCAAGCAATTTGACACTAATTACATCTAAAACCGGCAAGTAATGACATTATAGCAGGGAAAAACCCAATCTGAGAATCTATTTTGGAGGAAGCCAGAAGCAGCTGTAGATACCATCTTGCCTGTTTCTTTGATGGAAGTCTGAATACAAATTGAAGAGTCTACTCTCATTCACATAAACCTTCCAACAGCTAAAGAAAGAAAATTGTCGCCCTGTAACCCAAGTATTGTTTTTGAATTTCTTCACGTGCCAAAGATAACAAGCACTGCCCTACCTAATCACCAGGTATTAAAAATAGGAACACTGGTAGTTCTGGTTTACCAAAGGCTCTGATTTCTTCTACAGCAACATAGAAATAAAACCTAAGTATTTTCTCAAAGAGCACAAGAGCTCACGAAGCATCGAAGAACTAGAAGGCACACCGTATTTTTGCAAGTATAGTGCTCAGGACACAGGATTAAGCTCTATTGCCAAAGAGACTCTCATCTTGCCCACAAAAGCAGCAGGCAGGAAGGAGAAAAGAGCTGTGAAAACGAGCGGCAAAGAACCAGCAAGGAGCTAGAAGCAACAGGAAATAAAGAGGCTTCCTCGCCACATTCGAGACTGGAACCCAGCTCGGATTTGGCACTGTCGGATCGCTTTCCCCGCTCACCGTCTCCAGCTCAAGTCTTAAATGCTGCAGTAGTATTTAGGGAGATAAAAGCCCAGCCCATGCCAAGCTGCTGGCTCACGGGCTGCAGGCGCACATAAGGGCACAGCAGATGCGACTGAACAAATCCCCCTCTTTTCAAGATCACGCCCAGGGTATTTTGCAGAAAGTGTAACATGAAGCAATCAACTTCCCAGTTGTAGGTCAGAAATTTGTAATGAGCAACTAGCTCATGCGCTCATTTTCAGTGGCCTTGAACAGCATCTTAAATCCTTACGTTAACAAAAGTCATTTCAATGGATTTGGCAGAGCTTCCAAATCAGAACAAGCCACTCAAAGTTTTAGACCAATTGTGCCCTTTATGTGCAGTATCCAAAACATCCATCCTTTATTAACCCAGAAAGAGCTGGTTTTGTTAAAACTTCCAAATGTTTATACCTGACAACAAATTCTTTGAAAAATGTTGTTTTTTAAAGACAACCACCACCACCCCCTTCAGAATTTCGCACCCTAAAGTAGCCCACGTTGTATCAGAAATTCCCTTAGAGGAAAACACGGCACACTGAAGGGATGATGGAACGGAGAACAGGTTAGATGCTGATGTGAGTCAAATCTGTCTCGAGCAGACGCCGCTTCATTTAACCAAGGATATAGGCCTTTCTGCCCAGGTTTTGGTTCAGGCATACATCCATGTCCCAAAACAAGCAACCCTTCATTTTGGAAACAGAATTAGTCGGAGTTAACTCCCACGTCAGCACCCTAAACACTCAGCTGGTTAGGCCATAAAATTGCTCTCGGCTCTGCTTATCAGGAAATACTTCCCAAGCCTTGCCCTTCTCACTGCCCTCCACACTTCATGTCATGCAGTTAAGTTTGTTTAAAGGCAGAGTTAGAAATCCATCCAAATCCACGCAGGAAATGTCTTTGACACTGAGGTCAAATCAGCAAGTACTCTAGGTAAGGACAGATCTCAAACTAGTACAGTGGTCAGAGTTCTGGCATATTCCTTATGCCGCACCAAGCTTTAACTTCAACAGCTAAAGCTTCTACAAACCAGCCCTTTGAGAGTTGCCTTATATTTCTTACCTACCAGCAACACTGGTGGTTCTCCCAGGGAAGCGGCTGAGTCCCCTTCCCTGGAGGTTTGTAAGAGTCCTGTAGACGTAGTGCTCAGATATATGGTGTAGGCAAAGTCTTGTCAGTGTTAACGGTTGCACTAGATGATCTTTAAGGTCTTTTCCAATCTAGGAAGTTCTGTGATTCTCCACCCCCAAAACATCTAAGAGTAGCTGCAAATGAGCTCCAGCACATCAGACTACTCGGTTTAAGAGATCACTGTCTCCAGTCGTTAGTCTCATTCTGTAAGAGGTTCCACCACTCACCAGGCAGAGAACGAAGAATGAAGCAGCACACAGTAGGTCTTCACCAGCAGCCATTTATCTTACAGCATATTACTTTTATGAGTTTAAAACCAAATTATGGGTAAAGATGCTAGGCTGGAACCTAGCAACCACAGTAACTATGAAGCGCAGTGATCTGCGCCACGACTCACCTCAGCTACCATTGGCATGAAAAACACCTTCTCTAGCATCAGCCAACACCTCACTTGCATGGCTGCAGACCTAGACTACCCATAGGGATGCTTTTTAAATACATTTTTGCCTGATGCAAGATTCTCATTTCAATGCATGCGCTAGTTATTTTTCCAGCGTTTGCTGGGAAAATTCTACAGCCTACTTCTTGTTCCCTAACTGAAATAAGGTGAAAGAAAAGGAGAATGTCTTGGGAGTAAATGGTTCCAGATGTCTTTCCATAAGAAGCCCCTTAAGCACTTCCCTCATCTTCACTGTGTGGTGAAAGTCCAAACATCACCTATTTTTCTACTATGTGCACGGTCAGCTATTCATCTCTAGTAGATCCAGGGTGACAAGCAAGAGCACCAGAAGCAGAGAAAGCTCCACAGTGAAATGGTCACGCACCTTCTCTTCTCAGATATCTCCCTGGCATTTAAAAAAAAAAAAACAACAACCACAAAATAAAAAAAAAAAACAAAACAAAAAAAACCCCACAACAACACTCAAAGCCACCTTATGACTATCTGAAGGAAAATTTGTCTTAGTGCAGTTACCTCCCTCCCCTACATTGCAATGGGCAACTTCTCCCCCAAAAAGTATTTCAACATACGCGAGACAACAGCTGATAACTTCAGAGCAGCTATTTTAAGGTTCGCCTATGAGCGCTTATGTCTAGCTAAACAGATTCAACCCCAGCTCCTGGCAACCTGCTGATTTGACAGGAGGGACAAATACCTTGTTTCACAAGCCCTAAATGTTATGTGGATTATGTTCCTTGCAACCAAAGAATGTAAAAAAAACCAACTCCTGAACAGCGCTGAAAGCCTTGCAAGTACACTTGAGCTTCAACTTTACTCAGCAACAGGCCTGGAAAAACATCCTTTTAGATGAGGTAATGATGAGTATTACATCCTGCCGACAAGCTCAGCATCTGGGCTGGCAAAGAAAAAAAAAAGAAAAAAAGCCTGGGCTTCCCATGTTGCTAATCCTAACAGTAGTCTCTTGCTTGACTGAAATAGGACTCACAGTTCCTAACCAGCTGTTTCCTCGGACAGCAAAGAGAACAGCTGAAGAGGACTCGAGCCAGGCGTGGACACAAAAACAGGCAACGAATTATTTCAAGTTGCAGTCGGCAGACTGAGAGGCAGACTGTGCGCTGGGAGACAGGCTACAATCGCTCCTTTAGCTAAAATGAGATGGGTCTTGAGATTTTTATCTCGTTCCTTAAAGCATCCAAAGCCGCTCCTTCACATATTTCCTTTGGGAAAGGCTACAAGTGATGACACTGCCATTTTTTGGCTATATAGATGCAAAATGCTAGGAAGAAGCAGCGTTCGATGAAGAAAAGTGTATTTGCTACACAAAATCATCTTGATTTTGAAACAATTCTCCATGTCCTACTGGCAAGCACTGCCTACAAAGTCCTCCTTCCTATATTTAGGTCAGTCGTGATCAATCAAGCCCTCTGTGAGCATCCCTTCCTTGCATAACTTTCTATTCTAGAAGAGAGATCTACAGCCAGGTATGTTTTTCCAGATCGTTTGTTCTCTTGGGCTGACACATTAACACTTGTAAAGGCAGAAAGTAACGGAACATAAAAAAAAAGTCAAGTACAAGCAACTGGTGCTACATAAAGCCAACTGCTTCTAAGGGCTTCTCTCAGAATATCTATCTGGCTTACAAAGGGACTCCCTGCATCTCTGGTGTCAAATGCTGCTCAAAAAACTTCCACCACTATCCTAACGAGGCACACAGATCTTACATGAGCATTATGCAGAATATCCTCAGGGAATACGCTTCCTCAAAAGCCCTGGTTTGCGTAACAGTTCAATAACGTTTGCAAGGCTTGCGTTCCCATGTATAAATATCCATCCTCGTTTGAGCTTCGACTCACTTAATTGTCTCTATAACCTATTTATGCAGCTCCCCCAAATTGTATCCACCAAAGAATTCTCCCCCCAAATTATCCCTTCAACTCAAAAGACAAAGTCTTTAGATCCCACATATGATGATCATGCCATCTCTTTGCCAGTCCTGAAACTCAAATTTACGTTTTTGAGCTATTTCTAATCAGCTACAGTTTCTGTTCCTTCCTAGGAGTGTAAAATTTCAATTTCTGAATCGCCGAGAATGCAAGTGAATGACCAAATGAAAAACTTCAGTAAAACAAGCAAACTTACAGTCCATAAACTGATCCTGCCATTATTTTTAAAAATAATAACTGTAGGTGACAGTTCTTGAAACTTTGAAATTTGAGATTTCTAGCACAGAGATGACATAAGGCAGGATTCTTTTTCTGAGCAGCATAACACACATCTGTTTGCAAAACACTAGGAAAACAAGATGTAAACGACTTTCCTAATAAAACCAAGAGGATTACCTTGACCTTATTCTTCCTCATTCGAGAAAATAAAACCCAGTAGTCAATATTATCTGCCTATAAGAGAAATACCTCATTTAAACCAATGGCAGTTTCCTCACTGGATTTGCAAAATTCATTCTGCTTATCTAATACTTAACTATTACTGTAGCTAGCAAAGAATATAGTGAAAGCTAGTGGAGGGGAGGGGGAATAAATTAAAAAATCCCTTAGAAACATCCAACCCAAGCAGTCAAAAAGCAGGAAGACAGTCTCTGTCAAGGTTCAGCAGCTCGGGACTCTGTCTTCCCAAACCAGGCAGACATCAGCCTGCGAGAAAGGACCGAAGGCTGCCGAGCACGCGGTTACTGCTGCCTGTGCTGGCACAAACCTCACGGAGTATCAAACTGCTGGATTTTGCAAACACTGCTGGCATGTACTCACAGAGAGGAATAAATCAGCCCCAAAGTTTCCATTGACCTAAACACTGAATAATCTACTGGCGTCAACATGAGTCTGAAAGCGGAGAAGCCTATTGGTGATCAGCTTCGCCCTCATCTGTAAGAGCTGATGCTCAGAGAAAAATAACCTCGGCAGCACAAGGTTGGTGCGCGAACAGCAAACCCCGAGGGGCGGTCCTCTCCGTCTGTTAGAAACTCAGAACACTGTGTTCCTCTGGTAACCGTATTTACATATTTGCCATCCATGTAATTACCATCTAAGAAAATCAGCAGCAACATTTAGTGGTGCGTTACTACTCTTTGCCGATGGACAAGGTGATTGACGGTGACTGTGCCGTCCACCTCCGCTCTAAACGGGTCCAGACAAGGCGATAAACCACTTGCAGCTGATCTAGTGCAGAAACTGCCTCAACCATTAAAACTTACTACCACAGCTTAATGTGACTAATACCGCTACTAAACCCCTGTCACTACGATACGCTTCACTTTTACAATTTCCTTCCGCTTGCTTAGTGACTTCCTCTTAAAGTCGTTCTCACGTCCCACAGGGGCGAGGACTGCCTTCCACACCGTGCAGGACTCACTGCCAGTCTATGCAAGACTGCATACACAGCAAGGCATCCTGGTTGTAAACTCAAAAAAAATTATGCTTCTAATAGCAGGAGTTCTTACAAGTCTTAATGTGCCCTAACAGAGGCACGTAGGATAGCAGGAACTGCTGTTTTTTCAAGATATCCTGACAATTACACAATAAATCTGGAAAGTGTCAAAGCAGTACAATCCTTGGAGGGAAAAAAAAAATAAATAAAAAAAAAAAAAATCAATGCACGCTTATCAACTTACTCCCGGAGATCCCAAGGTAAAAGTCCCTCTACGAATAAATCTGGTTTGGATGCCCTTAAAAAAGCATCCCATCTGAACACGGTAAAATGAGAGTAAAGAGTCTGCTCATAACTTGCAGGAATCTGTGGCTTCTGGATAACAAAGGAAGACCAAAGGAATGAGCAGAGTGAAAATCTACGTGCACACCCAACAAGTCTGTACCCCAGCTTTGCCTAAACACCGGCTAGGAAGGGTGAAAAAGCGAAGATGTCAGTAACCCTTACACCCCGCTTAATATGAAGACTCTCAGCATCTTTACTATGAGGAGACAAAATGCTTACTTCATATTTTTAAGGGTTCTTAAGTTCATAAGGAAGGATTCACCTGGGATCCCTTGCATGGAGAATGAGCAGTTAAACAAAAAAACCTCTTTTAAGTGCATAAAACCCAAGACAGGGTAATGCAAAGAGTTAAAATAATATGGGAAAATGCTGAACCTTGAACTTGGCAGTTCACAGTTTTAGCACTCAAGGGAAAAAGATAAAAGATACGCTCATGTTGGGCTTTTTGAGCAAATGGAGTTGTCCTTTAAACAATCCCCAGAAGAAAAACACAAAAAAACAACCAACTGAAGAAAAAAAAAAACAACAAAAAACCAACCAACCACAAAACACCACAATGTTTGGTGCCTCAAACCACTGCACAACACAGTGAGAAGCAGTATACAACCTAAACAGAAGTAAAAAGCGGGAGAGAAACATGCAACAGAGAAGGACTACCTAGGTCTCCTGTTACAGACTGATGTTTTCCTTCATCAGATGACATCGTGGAATTTAAACCCTCATCCTGAAGCAATTCCTAGGATGTTATCATGACTCAAACTTGAATAGAGAGCACAATCACTCTTACTTCCTAAATTATGTCCAGAACACAAGACATTCTTGTCCTCCTACTTCAAACTCCATCCCTAGGAACTTTCTCATCTTCTCATTCATATTGCCACGGAAACATGACTTACGGAAACACGCTACCCAAATCACTCGCAACACATTTTAGTCTACCGCATGTATTCCAAGGATGTTACAAACCACTTCAAAATGGTATGTAATAATAGAAAAGACTGCCACAAGTGGTAATATCTGCGGTACACAATGTTACCAGCTAACTCAATCCTAACAGCCAGTCACCACCAAAAATAAACTGCACATTAGCATTTTGTCTAGAGAAGAGGAGGCTGAGAGGAGACCTTACCACTCTCTGCAAGGGAGATTTTAGCGAGGTAGGACTTGATCTCTTCTCCCAGGTAACTAGTGATAGGACAAGAAGAAATGGGCTTAAGCTGCACCAGGGGAGGTTTAGACTGGATATTAGGAAAAATTTCTTTACTGGGAGAGTGGTTAGGCTTTGGAATAGGCTGCCCAGGGAGGTAGTAGAATCACCATCCCTGGAGGTGTTCAAAAAACGTGTAGATGTGGCACTTGAGGACACGGTTTAGGGGTCATGATAATGTTTAGTAGACAGCTGGACTTGATGATCTTGAAGGTAATTTCCAACCTTAATGAAACCTTCATTTGATACTGCTGCATCTGTGATTCAGGAAAGGAAACCATGAGAGACTTCAACCTCTTCTAGAAGAGAGGTTTATCATGTAACCCATCCCGGAGTCAAATCAAGATGAAGCATGAAGCAGATACACATACCGTATGCTAGAGGATGAGGATGGCCACCCTCGGCAGCAGCCAGCATTGGAGCAGCTAAGACATGGTCTAGAACAACCCCAGGGCCGCTTATCCCCATGTCAGGCTGGCGTTGTCCATCCCCCCACCAGAAGAACATAGGAGAAAGGACGTGGAACAACCCGCACCAGGTTTAGCAAATGTAAAAACCAAATTCACGTTGCCCATTAAACCAATGCAACCGGATAGAATAAGGAGGCAGAAAAACAGCCATCAGCCGGTTTTAACTGTTTAAAGCCAGATCAAGCAAAATGCAGCATCTAAAGAGTCTAACTCATTAAATACAGATACAAACCAGCTTCCAAGCCAGACTGTACACTTGTGCCTACAGCTAGCATCACCTTGCAGCCTGCTGCTTCACGTTTTTTCATTTGTATTAAAAAAAATCTCCAACGCAGTGGCCTGTTTTCTGCTTCTCAGTCATTAGCCCCAACCTCAGCAGACAACTGACGCCCCTTGGCCGAGGGGCTGGAGCAGGGAGGGGTTTCTGCCCTGGAACACCGTTTGTCCTCACGAAATAACCCCCTCGAAACGCTTTCGCGCTGAAGCGCTGCCCTAAGGACGTTTAAACCATGAGCGATATCGTTGAGATAAAGGCGATTTTTTTTTTTTATCCTCACCACCACCACCTTTTCTATTTCCATCATCAACCTGCCCTTGAGGAGCCGCCGCGGTGCTCGGGGGCGCGTGCGCGGCGCTTCGGGGAGCCCGGGGCGGGGAGGGAAGTGGGGGAACGGAGGGAGAAGGGAGGGGAGAAAGGAAAGAAACGGCTGTCGCTTCTCGCCGCTCACCTCCCGGGCGATCTGGTTGAGCGCATCGTCCTCCGCCGTCAAGCGCTCCCGGTTCGGCAGCCGCTTTCTCCCGGAGCCTTGCGTCCCCATGGCGGCTCCGCGGGCCCCAAACCCTCCCGCCACCGCCGCCTCCTCAGCCGTTCGCCGGCGTGAAGACTCAGACCGTCACCGCCCCCCCTCCGCCGCCACCATGCGCATGCGCCGCCGCCCCCCGCCCTGAGGGGCCGGCGCCGTCTTGTGCCCGTCACCGAGACCCCCCCCCCCCGACTTCGGGCAAGGGAGGGTGGCTCGATCGCTCCCCTCGCACCGCTTGCTCTGACAACGGCCCTGTTGGGGAGCCCCCTCCCCGCGGCACCCTGCCCCGGCACAGCCCCGGACTCCCCGGTTTTTCCAGGCCCGCCCTCCCGAGGCCTCTTGTCCGGAAAGCTGAGGAAAATTGCTCTGAAATCGGAGAAGCGGGGCGTCAGAACTTCCCCAGCTGTGAACCTGGGGGGTTTCCTCTGTCACAAATCCGGCGGGAATGGGCCAGAAACCCATCTGCTTGTGCACCGAGCCGTCAGCCGGCTTCATAGCATCAAGAGATCCCTTCAGAGCCCTGTGGGATCACTTCAACCATCAATTTTCCTGTTATGTATAAGTGGACATGATTAATTCTAGTGCCAAATACACCAGTGCTTAATTAATTCATTGACAAGGAGCATGTATTCTCTGGGATTCCTGTCAAAGCCTTCATACATCAATTTTCACAATCATTCCTTAAATATGAATTATAGGTGTCTCAAATTTGATGGGGACAATCTTTTTAGCAAGGCCTGTTGTGACAGGACAAGGGGTAATGGTTTTAAACTAAAAGAGGAAATTTAGACTACAAAGGAGGGATTTTTTTTTACGTTGAGGGTGGTGAGACACTGGCCCAGGTTGCCCAGAGAGGTGGTAGAAGCCCTATCCCTGGAGACTGTCCAGGTGAGGTTGGAGGCGGCTCTGTGTTACAGATGTCCTTGCTCCCTGCAGGGGAGTTGGACTAGATGACCTTTAAAGGTCCCTTCTGACTCAAACCTTTATATGATTCTCTATGGTAAGCTCAGGACATTGCTCAGAAGTGTGACAGAAAAAAAGAGCTGCGATACCAACCCAACCCCTTGCTGACAAAGACCAGAAAGCTGCATTTAATCTTTGTGACTTGATTTTATCATCGATTCAAACTTGGTCAAGGTAAAAGGCAGCACCTGCCTGCACTGGTCGGCCCAATGTTTTCAAGTTTTCATCTACAACAACCAAGATTTGGGTCATCCTTAGATTTAAAACTATGTCGAGTAGTTTAATATATCAGCCCTTCCCACGAGGGCACGTATCAGATCATAACGCGACTGGTGTCTGTACTATGAAAAGACCAAAAAAATAGGTTTAGAAGAATCACTTTCCCCAAGAGGATACAGATGTCCTCCATCAGTTCCAGGCTGGTACATGTTCTCCAGAAACTGTTTAATTCTCACTTGTTGCTTTTTATATGACTGACATCAAGGTGCCTATTTATAGCCAGTTCCTGTGCTGAAGTGATTGTCCTCCACAGAGTGGTGCCCACCAGCACCCAGTGCCACATGTAGAAACACCGTGTTCCCAACTGGGGAGAGAGATCGGATGGACCTTTGAGGTGCTACCGTTGCCTTCAGAGTTAACTGAGAGATCTTGACAAAGTCTTCCTGATTGGCCACTCTGCTTGGCAGGTTCCCACTTCTCAGCCCTGGGATCTGCAGCCTGAACAGGAATCCATCCATTTTTGACACTTTTCTCATGTTTAGCTTTGCTTTCATAGAATCATAGGATCACTTTGTTTGAAAGAGACCCTTAAGATCATCAAGGGAGGGACTTCTCACAAGGGCTCGTAGTGACAGGATGAGGGGTAATGACTTCAAACTGGAAGAGGGTAGATCTAGATTAGAAATTAGGAAGACGTTCTTCACTCTAAGGGTGGTAAGACACTTGCACAGGTTGCCTGGGGAGCTTGTGGATGTTCCATCACTGGATATGTTCAGGACTAGGTTGGATGGGGCTCTGAGCAACCTGGTCTAGTGGGAGGTGTCCCTGCCCATGGCAGGGGAGTTGGAACTAGATAATCTTGAAGGTCCCTTCCAAACCAAACCATTCTACGATTCTATGATTTATCTTTACAAGAAACAAATTATTCTTTTGTCAGGTAGAAGCAGGTGGATGAGTTCCCTACCTTACTTGGGCATTATAGACAAGCGTGTCACATCATGAGATTTGGTGTTAAGCTTAATCTGATCCCACACAAGCAGAAAACACCCCTCACACCTGCTCTGCAAGGCAGCGCAGGTACCTCAGAAGTGAGCTCTGACTGTACTCAGAGGTACAGCCTTACTGTGTCTAGCTTTCCCAGATGTCCTGCAGGCTTACCTTCTTCAGGCACCTCAGCTCCAACCACACCTCCCCAAGACCTGGCTTAGCACCATCACCCTTCCAGGCTGTGCATAACTTGTTCCCAGAGCCCTTATCCTTGTGTTTGCCCCTGCCCTTTGAGGAATTCTGGCTACAGAGGCGGGGCAGTGCCTTATTTTTAGGTCCGTGTTACCCAGGGATTTCAGCCACCTGTGCAGCTGCATCACCATATCCATGCGAGGAATTTCCAGCACAGCGCTGCAGGAGAGTTTGCATCAGTGCTCTTTGCCTCGCTGGCTGAAAAGCCTTCCCGAGGGCTGTGCTAGATGGGTGTACGTCTGAAAACCTGCTAGGGAGAGGGCTTTGGAAGACAAGATGGAAAAGAAGAAAGGGAGAAAGAAGAAAGGAAGGGGGAAAGGGAAGAGGAGGAGAAAGGAGAGAGAAGACGAGAAGAGGAGAGGAGAAGAGAAGGAGAGGAACTAAAAAACTAAAGCAGAGAAATTGGAAGACAAGCAGCTATTGGGTGACTGCAGTCAGATTTCAAATCACACATTGAATGTGTATTGCAGTGTAAGAAATCCCCCTTTTTTTCTTGCATTCCAGACACATATAGTAATTTTTTTTCTTTCAATATAGCCAAAATAAGCCATCTTGTTATACAAATACTATACATACAGAATTTGTCAAAAGTAATCTGAAACAATGATTCACACATGTTAGTTTTGGCTGCGCTGTGAAGGGCAGTGAGTGCAGCTGATAATGAAACACTGAAATGTACCTTTCTCGTTTCAACAAGCAACATGAAGCAGACTCTCGTTTTGTCCGAGAGTCATAACTGTGATTAATGATACTCAGACAAGATGAGGTATCCCGTGCCAATTTTAAAGGGCTCTATTTTAAGTGCATCATACATACCTCATTCTCCAATAACCTATGTACAAGGAGGCTGTTGGATACAGAGCTCACCCCAAAGATACAGTTTTCCCTCTGTGCTGCTTTTAAACCAAGCCGTCTCGTAAAACCTCTCTCCTGAGGATCAGAACAACCAATCAGCTGTTAAAATTGCTGCTGCTGGTGTCTTCAACAGGCTGCTTTTCCATAATAAAATGGATGGTTTTAGACTCTGTGCAGCAAATTATGATTACTTCTCTATTGGCAGCAAGCTGTGATAGGGGAATTCAGTGGCTAGCTGATGGTATTAAAAGAAAACACATAAAATCATAGAAACATTTTGGTTGGAAGAGAACTGTAAGATCATCAAGTCCAATCGTTAACCCAGCACTGCCAGGTCATCACTAAACCATGTCCCTCAGCACCACATCTACACATCTTTGAAACCCCTCCATCGATGGAGACTCCGCCACTGCCCTGGGCAGCCTGGGCCAGGCCTTGACAACCCTTTCAGGGAGGAGATTTTTCCTAATGTCCAACCTAAACCTCCCCTGGTGCAACTTGAGGCTATTTCCTCTTGTCCTATCACTTATTCCTTGGGAGAAGAGAGTGACCCCCAAACACAGGGGTACCTCTCTACTCCACCATAAGATCACAGCATCTGCCCAACCAGAAATGAAGTCTGACGGCTTTAACAAGACGTCCATTAGTCCAAGGAGAGTGGAACGCTTAAATATCTTGGAACATCTACACTTAGGAGGCCAGTAGTTCACACTGTCAAGATAAGTGAAATGAGCAGAGCTCCATTAGCATTGTAACATTTTGCAAACCTAAGAGCAGTGGGATCTCGCAGGGTCTGTGGATTTATTAATGGGAAACAATTACATCACAGGCAAGTATGTGCTGGCACTGAAGTGCTGCAGAAAAAAAAACACCACTGGTGCAACTAAAGGGCTTGTACTTTGTTAGACCTCCTAGAGAATTCAAGATGATCCTCTTCGGCAAATCAGACCTCCTGAGAAAAGCTTTCAGATGCTGTTGCCACATCAAAGCAGTATCAAGACAAGGCTCAGGAGACTGGTGGTGTCCATGCAGATTTTGTCCGGATGAGATTCATTACTGTTGCTTCATCCCTTCAAGTCAACAGAGTTGCTATTTGCATCAGCAGAGCTCTGACAGGCTGAGAACCTTGCTGAGCTTTCTTGTGTCTAGCCTGGGGCTTGTAATCATGCAGCAACTCATCACAGCAAAGCCTAACTGATAACTGCCTTCTTATGTGGTCCAGAAAAGAGATCCATGACCCTGAGTTGACCAAAGAGAATACAGTACATAAAGTGTTGGGCTTCAAAGCTTAGCTTCAGGAGAACTAGAAAAAAACATATGTATTTCACAAGAGCAGCAGATTATTATCTTGTTTACTTTTTGCCAAGAGCAACTTACTGGCTGTACCAAAGATGTGGGTTTTTTTCTGAAGAGGGCTTAATTTGTTGTCTTCATCTTGCCGAAACCTCGCAATGACTTACCGACCTCCTCTAGTCACTTTGGCACATCACGAGAGATAGATTTTCATCTGTAAATTTTTCACAGGTCACTGAAGATGCCACTTTGGGGCTCTCAAGGTCTCCGAATTGGATCCCTTTCAAGGATGAGGAAGAACCTCCCTTTGGAGGGAGTTTTTCAAAGGTTAACCTTGGGGTTGATTTCATTTAATATTTTCATTAGCACCCTGACGCAAGTAGGACAGCACTAATGAAATACACTGATGACACCGTGTTAGGAAGCATCACCAAAAAAGGAGGAGGATAAAGTCATACGAGAACAGGAAGAGGTTAAGGGCTTGAGAAGTAAGTGGAAAGAAATCAAGCAGACAGCAAATATCATGTCAAGAATTAAATTTGTTATCTCATTCGCTGTAAATGAGGGAATAAGAGGAAGCTCTGGGGTTGTAAACTGGTCACAGGTTGGTTGCATGCCACCATCACAACACAAACCACCAAAAAAATTACTCTTAATGTTAGAGTACTTCACCTAAGGGTCTACCGATACAAATATTAACACCGTTGTACAACCATCCACTAGACCTTACCTAAAATTGTTCCTGCAATTCTGCTTTTCCATGTTAAGAAGAACTTCAGCTTGCATGATTACAGAGAGAAAGCCTCCTAAGAGATGCAGCAGAGTGACCTTTTCTGAGATGAGAAGGAGTTGGTTTGTCTAGGCCAAGGCATCTCTTTTCTATAAATTGCTTTGGGGAAAAGGGGTGGGGATGATGCTAAGTAAAGCCAAATTAGCACAAAAACATACATCTAAAAGAGGCTGTATATAATTGCAGTCTGGCAAGCAGAGGTTTCTTGCCAAAGTTCTGGACATGCATCCAAAAGCAGTTTTTGGGTAGCCGGGGTAAAGTATGTTAAGTCTGTGGTAAGTGCTATCCTGAGAGTCTGTCTGCCTTGACAAGCACCAACCCAATCACCGCGGGCTCTCCGCCCTGCCACTAAATTTGGGACGTGAATATTTGTCACAGCTGACACTCCAGCAGTCCCAGAGAGGTTGTCTTGGCCCCACTGTTGCTCCCATTTGGAGGATGTGAAGCCAGCCTTCACTGACACATGCAAGCTCTCTCTTACCATGCCAAGCAGGGACTTTACCTGCACTTGGCAAACTGTCCCTGCGCTCGCTGAAAACTGCCCATCTTGGGCTAAAAATGGGAACTCGTTCAACTCAGCCTCTGTGGACCTAATCTAATTAGTAGCAGACACGCCGCGGCTCGGAGCGTTTCGGTGTGCGGCAAAGGAAAGCCAGCTCTGCAGCAGCTGTAGGCACAGGGAGCCAAACCTATCCTAGTCTCTGGAAGAGCGACTGACCGATTGCCACGCCTGGCTCATGAGGACGCCGTGCTATGGTCTGCCCTGTGCTATCTGTGCTCCTATCTGCTATTCCCAGCCTGCCGCAGCACCGGAGTGACCTGCAAAATCGGGCTGTTTCTCCTCCTCTCACTTTTCCTCTTGCTGTGTAAAAAAAAAGATAAGTTTTAAGAGGGCCCCAGGCTATTTGCAGAAGAAAATACATCATACATCTCTTCCACTAAAACCACTCCCTGTTTCCTACCTCAAGTGCTATGGGGATAAAACTCATTCCAGACAGTGGCAAGACCTGCAATACCTCCTGCTTTTTCTTCCCAGAGCTTGGGTAGAATCATGGACTGGTTTGGGTTGGAAGGAACCTTTAAAGGCCATCTAGTCCAAACCCCCTGGACTGAGCAGGGACATCTGCAACTAGAGCAGGTTGCTCAAAGCCCCATCCAACCTTACCTTGAAGGTTTCCAGGGATGGGGCGTTGACCACCTCTGTGGTGGCCAGTGTCTCACCATCCTCAGTGTAAAAAAATTCCCTCCTTCTCTCTAGTCTAGACTTCCCCTGGTTTAGTTTAAAACCGTCACCCCTTGTCCTGTCACAACAGACCCTAAGAAGTCTGTCCCCATCTTTCTGACAGGCCCCTTGAGGTACTGAAACATTGCAATAAGGTCTCCCTGGAGCCTTCTCCTCAACAGCCTGAACCACCCCAACTCTCTCAGTCTTTCAGGAAGGCAGGCAAGAGATGAATATAGATACTTAGTTTGGGAATACAGCCTCTACATCTGCCCAGAGGAAAAAAAATCTGAACTAGTTAATCCTTCAGCAAGACAAAATCAGGACGGCTTCGGCAAAAACAATGCATTACATCAGCTGAGGAACTAGCTCAGCATCCCTTTGGGATTAATATATCAAAGCATTCCTCCTACCATTGTGCTGGAGTCCTCGCCCCACTGACAGCGTGTGGACACGAGAGCAAGGAATCACGTGGCCGCTCTACAAGAGCTCGATGCTCCCTGCTTATTTGATTTTCCCTGTGGTTTGTCTGCTCCGCGCTGTGTGGCCTCATCCACTCCCGTCCCAAATGCTGCAGAGTTAAGCTGAGCCACATTTTCCAAGCAAGCCCTCCAGGTTTTCTTAAACACCAGTTGTTTTGGACTGCAGTAAAAAGGAGCCACAACACATGGTCTAAAAACAACCGATTGTTTGTAGCAGATCAAGTACTTGCACTAATTAGTCACGCTGCTCCTTAAAATGGCATATGAACATAATTTTGGAAAAGCTCATGTGAAACCACATCACAGTTTAACTCCTTCAGCTGCAGCAGAAGCAGGGGAAGGAGGTGCCATTTGGTGTCCCTGTGGAAATCCATCCAGATTTATCCAAAGCACAAACCAGAGACAGAACATCCCTTTTTTCAAGCGCAGTGGAGCTCTGCTTCTAACCATATCTCACGCTTGTCAGGGGTGAGGCATTTTCCACTCACCTATTTTATAGCAAACTGGAAAATTGCTACATCTCTTCTTAGGGAACGGCTCCAGCCACTGAACACCAGTTAGAAGATCATCTATTTCTGACATCTCCTGGTTCTGTACAATGAACCGAAGCTGTGCATCGCTACCCCATCTCCTGTCAGCGCTCCAGTCACCCAACTACACAGAACAGCAGCAAACCAGCCACGTCAGCGAATAATTCCTGGCTTACCTGAAAGAAGCCATACCGGTGCTAAAGGATTTCAGATTCCCACTGGCAGTGCAGGAGGGCAGGTCATTATGGTTTCCTGAAATGCGGAAGTTTGCCTAAACTGTGAAGTGAAAGGTAATGGTAACAAAATATTAGAGACAAAACACTTCAGATGTTACCATGCATTAGTCAGTGCACCTTATTTTAAGTCATAACACATTTTTTTCTGGCATCACTTGGACTCCTCCTGTTTTTCCTGTGCTCAGTGGCTGATGGATGGCATGTGGGACTGACTCATCTGCCCAGTGTGCTCTCCCTGCACCCCTTAGCCGACTCCTCCGGCAGTGACTGCACCCCAGCCCAGCCTTGCACCAGTTACCAGACTCTGCAGTTTTCCCTTGGGCTTTTTCACAGCTTTAATGATCACGGCACTAAAATCCTTCTGATCCTTCCATGTAGGAATGTGAAGGAATTAGTCACCCTGTTCCCCATCAACAAAGAGCCAAAACAGTCAAGCAGGTGTTGTCAAATTCTCCAGTTTTCCCTCCGACTGTGGAAACAATTAAAAGATTATTTTTTTTTCCCAATCACAATGAGTTGCCACAGAACCCGTTCGTTTCAGCTGCATGTTGAAACAGATAAAAAATACAGCACTGAAAACCTCGAACGGGACAGAAAGCAAAACGTCTGCTTGTGTCTGGAAACTCTTGACTTCCACAGCTGGATTAATAGCTTGTCAAGGACCGGGCTGGAAGCAGATGCCGGAGGCAGGAACAGAAATGGCCTCAGCCACAAGTCTCTTCTTGTCCTTCCTTTTACCTTCTGACAGCTCCCCAATAAGTAGCTACTTACTGCAGAGTTTCCAACTTTAAGCCACGTAGGGAGGGGCACCGTTAGAAGGTGGTATCTCCTCAGCCACCACCAGCCACAGTCTTTTGTTGCTCAACCTCAGTTTCTACAGAAGTTTTCATCCTCCCTGACCTTGTTGCTGGGGTGGCAGAGATGAAAGGCAGGAAAGAGACTTCTCTGTGGTGGCCTCTTTTGGGATGATTGATAGTTTAAGTTTCTGAAACATCCTCGGTGCGTTAGTGGCTCAACTCAACTAATTAGAAATTCCCAAAATAATTTTTAATACATTTTTCAATTATAAAAGGAATTGCTCTAGGTAAGAGCAGGTAACAGTTCCTTCCCCGAGGCAGCTTCGTTCCTTCTTAGTTTATTGGCAACAGATGACTCATTTCACCTCTGTGTAACAGAACAACTGCTTTACTACTCTTCCAGCAGCGGCTGGCAGTAAAAGAGGTTGCTGAGGCTCATGCAGATGAAATAATTTCTATTCTTGTGCCTTTACAGACCCGGCCTATAACACCCAGGCCATGAGACTGAGAACGAGCTGAAAACTAGCCAAACATTTACACACGACCTGAAAAAGCAGGACTATGATGCTGCTCCTGCTCTGCCGCAGAGTGTGAAGAGGCAAAATCCACCATAAAATGCCCTATGAACATGTCTGTACTACACATCTAAAATCCGAGTGGGGACTCCAGGGGGAAAAAAAGAAAAAAAAAAAATATTCACACCCACACAAGCTTTCCAAGTCTCTGTTAGACAGCATTACTTAAATATTTCTCCTTCTAAGCCCTGGCAAACTGTTTTCAGTTGCACCCATTACAGCTGTCTCACAAACACAGACAGATGAAACACTTTGTGGGAGGAGATCGCTGAGCTGGGAGCAACTTTTGGCTGGCAGAGAGCTCCTCTATAGCCCTTCGTGTGGAGAGGTACCGCCTACAGCCATTTTTAGCCTAGTTTCCTAAGGGAACATGTGTGATGACTCCGTAAGCGTGCACCGTTCCCAGACTAATAGCCTGAGCCAGCTGGCCAGTTGCCACTAAGTTTATCAGAGAGGTCAAGGTCCACCCCAAACACGATATCCCCACTGGCTTAAAAGCAGCATGTGGAGCTCATGGTAGGCACCGGATCATGCACATGGAAGCCCTGAAGTGCTTTACTCATCAAAACTGCTGTGAAACCTGCACCTTGTTAGATAATGACTTATTTCCCAGAGCTCCCTCCTTCATTTCTGTACCTCTTGGAGCCAACTCTTCCTTTGCAGTCAGAGACCCAAGCTAGAGCCAAAGATCTCTGCATTGTAGCTCTCTCGGCAAGGTGGGCTGGACTTGCGGAGGGTGGGTCGTCTTGGTCTGCCGAGCAGAAGAGGGTATGAAGTTTGGGATAAGCAAAATGTTCGATGCATGTATTTTTACTAGAGAAAGCCACAGGCCCCTTTCACAAAAGCTGCAATTTAATTATTAAACATAGGGCAGAACCGCTTCAGGGAGGCACTGACTCCTTCTCATCCCTTCCCACCCCACCTCCAGCACTCTTAGCAGGGGCTGTTCACAGCAACTCTTAAACAAGTTTGGAGAAATCCCCTATAAACTGCAAGGGATTGTGCCCAGCAGGTAACCAGCGTGGGCAGGCAGCTGCCTGCAAAAGTCTCTTGCTGGAGCATGGCTCCTCTCAAGAGGAAGGAGCTGATGTGGCAGATGTTTCCCACCTCAGCACATCCTTGTGTTTCAAGGCTATTTATTGTGTCTTGTCAAGGGTCATTTCAATGGTGTAAACAGCAGTTCACCTGTCTCTTGCAGGCAATAATATAGGAAAGCCTTTCTTGTGGTTCACACTTGTATTCTTTCTGTAATTTAATCCCAGCGTGCTTAACATCTTTATTGTAGTCAGTAGTTATTTTCCCTCCTTGGTCTTTAGCGAATGCTAATGTTCACCATCACTTATCATCTGGGAGCCATTAATATTAAGCTTGCTTAATGTTTCCAAGCCAATCTCTGGAGTGTTTTAGCAACGTTAATAATTAATACAGGAAGACTAGCATTGTAGAAGCCTGGAGCAGTTCACAGCAGGCTCGGTTTCAGGCCTCAGTGCAAGTGATCTGTTCATACTTACAACTCCTCTATTTCTTAACTTTACTGGTGCAAAGTGAGGGGACCAATGTGTTTTCATTAATGAAGGCACAGGTCTTCTCTCAAAAGTGACAAAATGATCATTTTAAGTTCCATTGCAGTGGTGACAAACCTTACCTGTGTGATCACTAGTGGGCTACCCTGGGTCTTTGGGTTTCAGGAGTTGATTTTACTACATCAGTTCACGGCATGACTGCAGTCACAGAAAAGGAGAAACAGCAAAGACCAGGATGCTTAGAAAAAACATTTCCATCCAAAGCCAGGCCTCTGTGATTAACTTCCTACCCATTTTTTATATGTGAACCACCATGCAAACAAGAGTTCACACATTTAACAGCACAGGTTATGGTGAACAGTTTTGAGAACATGATTTGTTGTGGCCTCTGGATACACCAAGTATTTTGAATTCATCTTGCTTACCATGGTTGCAGATGTTTCTTCTTGAAACAAATAAGCTTTAAAAAAAAGAAGAGCCCCAGCTTATTTCTGAGACTTTGTATCTGCTGGCTGGGCTGAGGAGGGCCAGGCTGGCTTGTTCAGCGAGACTCAGCTTGCCCACTTCTTTCAAAGCTGGCCAGGGGCTCCCCAGACCCCCTGCTCAAAAGAGCACGGCGAGGAGAGCTCCTCTGCAAGAGGAGAATCAGGACCACAGGTGGACCTCTGAGTAGTGAGCTCATTTATAGCAATACTAGATAAACCAAAATAGTTACATCCCAAAAGCAAGGCATGTTATATATACTGGCACACAAGTGACTGGTTCCTTTGAAGCTGGCAGTGCAGAGAGAGGAGATGTCTGTCCTACAGCTGGTCCAGGAGCCAAACCCACTTAGGCAAGGGCATAATGAAAGCCACGTGTCTACGAACATTAATTCTGGGCTCTACATGCCCTTCACCAGCTGCCTAAATCTGACTATAACCCCACTGCTCTCCAGTTAGCCAGAGCTCACAATAGACACAGTGTCAGCTGTGCAACAGCATGGAGGCGACGAGTGACACCCTTGGAAAGCCTGGCAATACAGAGGCAGCCCAGCAGAGCCTATATGTAGAGCGGCTCACAGCAGCAGAGGCTTTACACCAGGTCAACGATGGCCTGTGGCCATTGGGGGCTTTCAGCGCAGCGCGGAACCCTAGAGCCACTGGCCCATGGCACTGGACGTCAACAGGACTCAGACATTATCAAATAAATACACACTCCATGCTTTCTATAATGCCTGCATATGTATGCACATGCGCTAGAGGTGCGTGACTGTTGCAGCTTAGGGTCAGGGCAGCCCCAAAACCTAACAGATGCTCTGTGTTAACCCCCCTCCCTCCTCAAAGGGGAAGAGAAAAGGAATAAGGAAGAGAGACTTATCGATTAGAAAAGGAAACTAAAACAGCTTTAGTGAAAATGGAAAATAATAATAAGAATAATAAAATGGAATATATACAAATATATATCCAGTATCCAACCCAATCCCCCCCTGATGGCAAGTACGTCACCGTCATCACTGATGCTGTGGAGCAGGCACCAGGAAAGTCCCGGACAAGGCCCAGCAGCAGACGGGAACCGAGTTCACGAGCTGGATTCTGGTACCGGATTCAGGAACACTCCGACCAAGATTGAAGGCAGAATGAACAGAGTCCTCCTTGGATTCCAGCTGTTGTAGGAACGAGGAAGAATCTGAGCAAGGGCCCAGAGCAAGAGCCCCTGAGCTGAGAGCAACTGAGCAAGGGCCCTTAGTAGCCAAATATGGCATCTATGAGATAGAATATCCCGCTGGTCAGTTTAAGGGCACTGATCTGTCTGCTCCACACTGCAGGTGCGGCTTTTACTTTCTGCACCCCTCAACATGGTACACAAGATCTAGTAGTCTGCACACCAGTCCCTCGTACTAACTCCAAACATCGGGCGTTATCACTGCTGGAAGCAGGCACTGACTGCAAAAACAGGCTGCTAACTTCAGAAAGTGCAGTTAGTTAAAGGAACTGAGCTGAAAAGTAAAAATCACTGAACAGAATTGTTCTGTTCTAACTCAAACCAGGACAGCAGCTTTCTGAAAGAGAAGACAAGGATTTCCAGGCCACCTTACCTAGCGAGCCCACACTGCTCTATCCCTGCTGCTCCCACCCGTACAGGTGTAACTTTAAAGCAACACTAGCAAACCTTACTTCTGTGGTTTAGGCCAGAAAAGTTTTATAAAGCCCTTCCAGTGTAAATAACATCTTTTTTTTTTTTTCTTCTATTCCTCTCCACCCCTCAGCAGCAGGAAATTAAAAAAAAAAAAAAAAAATCAAACCAAAAAGCAACTTACGGTTTCAGGCATTTTCTTCAGAGGGCAAAAGGCAAGGTGGACAGTGGTGCTTGTGGTATATGTGGTATATTGTCATGTTTGTGGTATATTTTCAGCTGAAATGCGCTCAGGTATCTGTGGCTGTTCCTCGTCATTATGAAAAACAGATGAAACTGACCCATCAGAAATAACTTCATGGTGTTCAGGGGTCCAAATATGCTAAAGCTGAGGCTAAGCAGTTAATTTGTGAGCAATACAAGTTCTTAGTGTTGGTTCAGCAGTTTGGGAGCCTCGATGGAGACAAGGCCTCCTGCGTTGGGCTTCTGGCACAGAGCGCACCAGAGAGCACATGTAAACTGAGCAGAGAAGCCAAGAGAGCAGGAGAAAAGAGTCAGGGGAAGCAAAACAACTCTTCCCATGGGCACAGCAGAGAAGTGGAAAAGCTGAGGTTTTAGTCTTTCTTTTCAGCTCAGGGTAGTGTCCTTACTACCAGACCCTGCTACCTGTTCTACCCTGGTTGCTTTTCCCTAAGCAAGGGTTGATTTGCAGTGCTCATATCAACGAGCTAATGCTTCCTCACAGCAATCAGAGTCAGGAGGAACTGATGGCTACACAACCACTGAAAAAGAGCCCTCCAGGAGCTCCCAAACTGCTCCAGAAACATCTGTGTCCTTGTGCCTCCTTTGACTCGGGAAAAGAGGGAAAGAGAGGCAATCCACCCAAAATTACACAGCAGGCAGAGCCAGAAATTTTGCGATTGCTGGAATTATTCTTGTCTATTTACTCTAGGAGTTTTATCTTGACCTATTCCGGCACTCCTCTGCACTACTGAAATGTCACCATTTTCTTCACAGTTAAAAATAAAGGAAAAAGGCTGAGGTGGAGCAGTGAGGGAAGGTCTACAAGGGGGTTCCACATGCTCAGATCACTCATTGCTGGGCTAGAGTATTTAATCCATACCACTGCTGTGGCCAGACCTGCTCTACAAATGCTTGTGGCATAATTGCATAAGGCAAGCGTAAAATTAAATGCAGTCCACCACCAATGCCCAGTTTTTACCAGTAAAGTTCATTTCAGGTAAGGAACCCTTCACTGCGCAAGCATTGCTGAGCAAGGTGCATCGCTGGCTTTGTGCAGGTCACTCCGGGTACTTTATAGAATAGAATCATAGAATCGTTGAGGCTGGAATAGACCTCTGAGATCATCAAGTCCAGCCTATGACCCCAACACAACACCACCTAGCTAGACCATGTCACTAAGTGCCACATCCAATCTTTCCTTAAACACCTCCAGGGATGGCGACTCCAC
>JAOXNV010012748.1:110000-133979 GCA_028565915.1 Momotus momota | reverse complement strand
TGTCTTCAACTTGTCCAGCATTACTTAACTGGAATTATCCGTCACAATCCATACACCGAATCTGCATAGCCCACTTATCTCAAGATTCTGTGTGTCACCTACCAGATTATCCGTTTTAATCCATACATTGAATCTACATAACATATGTCTTTAATTCACGGGCTCTGACGAGCTATAGTATCGCTGAATGGATTATTTCTCTTTATCCATTATTGGCAGTTGTAAGACCGCTCACTGCGCACACTCTCTCGTGTCCCATCTTCTGAACAGTTGAGCAAAATCAGGATCTTCAGCAAACAGCTCTATCGCACATCAAACACAGCACGATATAATGCCTGCGCCGATACTTCACATAATGCGCAACTCAGTTGCTCACACAAAAAAAAAAATGTCTGTGCTATCGTGCATTAAAGATTAGGACTGGTAGAGTAATCTTGCCTTCAATTACACCCATAAATCTGCGGTTACTTCAGGACGGCCTTTGGAGTCACCTGGATTTAAGTGGATACAACAAAGAGCTGATTTTACCCCAGTGATGATCCCCTTCAGAGTGAGTGCAGAAAACATTTCACCTGAGTTGTTGAGGAACTAACCTGTACAATAGAAAAGGATTTTCAAACAACAAAAAAATTACCAGGTTCAGGCTTGCCCAGTCTCTCTTGAGAGGTTCAGGCGCAATCACTGTTAACAATGCCCTCACTTCAACAGCAAAACAACTCGGAAAGATTAGGAACAAAAGTCAGTTTAGTCTTTTGTTCCGTACACCTATTCAAAATTAACTAAGTGGAGAACATATAAAATATGTATTATTATTTCTTGACAACTCTCGATAAGCGAGAGATAGATGAGATTAGCAGAAAGGCTTTGTGAACACCGGGGAAGTTTTATAAAGAGTTCTCGCCATGGCTAAAGCCACCTCACTCGCATCAGCGTTAGCAAGACCGGGCACCTCACGATGAGCCTGGGGGGCCAGCACCATTCCCTGAAATCTGCTCAGAAAAAGGCCCAACACCAGCGAAATGGGAGTTTCATGTTAGTTTTCTAAGTATAGGGATGACCACTGACATTGAAGAGCGTGGAAATGCACTTCTTACACCTTTTCCTACCAACGTCCCACCCTACATGTTGCATCTGCTTTGGAGGAAAGCAATCACTTTCACCCTGCAACGCAGAGGTATCAGGTGGCTACGCTGGAAGCAGAAAACGGAGTATAATTTTCTTTCCTGTAGATGATCGGTTTGAGACCTGAAGTTCTCTCTGCTCCACTGAATCCAATAAACTGCATTATCCGTGAATAATCCAGAGGCCTTTTGAGCCCCGTTCTTGAATATGATGGATATAAGTAAGTTTGAACAGGCTTTAACCAATTCAATACACAGTTTTACTGCTTTATTTTAAAACATTTCACTTTAACAGCATGTTTTGGGCTTTTTACTAGAGAGTGGCCTGTTTTGAACAGAGTAAAAATTTCATGGATTTCAATCCAAAATTTCTTAAGAAATGTCCAGTCCCAAACTTGTATTATTTATTTAGCCCTAGACTATCTCCCTAAACAAACAGAAGCACTTGACTTAAAATTTGCTCAGATACAAAAGCTTGTAGATTTTGCCTCATTTTAAGTACAGAGTATTTATTCCCTTGCAGTACCTCTCAGCCAGGCCCGGGAATGACATTTTACACGCCCTTTCCCATTAGTAACTGAACGTACATAGATCTTTCTAACCGCGATCCTGAAGTTTGCTGCTGGACCTCTGCAGGTACTCAGTGATGGTTCTCCCATTTTACAGCACACAGATGGAAGAAAGGAAGTCTTAAAGTAGCTGCAGAAAGTAACAAAACAACCACAGGGAACAACCGAATACAAAATGTGGGAGTCTGGTCACTTCGGTCATTCACCAGTTCCTCTATCTTTAATAAAATATTCCTCCTTTCCATCTCAGAAGAAGTAACACTAATAGAAAACAAGGTCTTATGCTTTATCTCCCTTTTTTTTAATCTCTCCCAGGGAATAAAACTCAACGGTAATAACACAGACTTGGGCATTAACAATATGTAGCCTAATGCGGAGACTTTAGCACACGACGTACTAAAACTCCCCCAGGTCTAATGAAAAACACAATGAAATTTTGAACAGTTAAATGGAAAAAAACATTCAGTGCATAAGACAGTTGGGCAGTACAGCTTCTAGTCCTGTCCACATTCCAGGGTGTATTAATAATAAGACACTACTCGTGCGGGGTTTCCAAATATCACTAATAAAGAAATGAAAGGGGGAAAAAAAAAAAATACAGCTGCCAAGCCAAATATAGAGAGAAGTTAATTAAAAAATCACAACTGGAAAACTTCATAACCCTACGTTCCTACAGAAGGACAAAATCATTCTCTAGCACAATCTACGTGTGTTTGTACACGCGTACGCGGAGTACAAAGCAGCTCTACTTGCACACCTTTCATGTTGCCTCACTAAATACAGCTGCAATACAGCTGAGCCATTGTTCGTGGGCCGCTCATGGCTGGCGGTGCCATGAAAACCGCATTCCTGGGCACTAAATAATCGCCCTGCCTGACCCCCCAAGAACCTGTAAGTCAAATTCATTTACCCCCAGAGGGCAATGCTCTATTGTATCCTCCCTCCTTTCTAGCCACCTAGGAACAATGGACAATAATTGCAACTGTCACGGCAGTCAGTAGGAAAAATAAACCAGTGCCTGTTTTCACAGCTTACTGCCAAACCTGATCCAAACACCTAATAACCATGCCCCCAACCATAGAACCACAGTTGCACTAAAAAGCCTCAGATGTGAGGCTTTTCTACAGAGCTGCAGAACAATAACTCGACTTGTGTTCAAAATATGAAGCTAAAAAACAAAAATTAAAGCAAAGCAAACTCCTCTTTGAGGTTGTGCTGTTGCTCCCCATCCTCCCCCCGGGCAAGACTGAAAGGAGTGCTGAATTTCTTTCGTGCTAGCACATAGCTGCTGCTGCCACTTTCAAGTTGAGCTTGTGAAAGGGAAAAGAGAGGAAGGGAGAAAAAAGATTGCCCTCCAACAGAACAAGATCATAGGGACTGGGAACAGACCGCCTTCTCAGTGCGCAGCACTTTTCAGAGCAGCTTCGCCGAGCCTAAAGGCAGAGGACGAATCACTGGGAGTCCTTCTAAAGGCTCCAGCATATCGAGAGTTAAAGAGGTTCCAGACAACAGGCAAGATCTGCTGAAAAACACACCAAAAGTAGATATAAAAGCCGCCTGCCTACTCCCGGCCTGAAACATCTTAAAGATTCATCAGTTCACAGCAGACGACGATGTTATTTCAAAACAATAGGCTTTTAAAAACTAGAACCAGCAGATAAGCCCAGTGGCAGCCCTACCTCTTTTACGACCTGTTGCTTTATGCACGGGGAGAAAAGGCGCTCAGTGGGAATAAAGAACCCAGGGTTTGGCCCTCTGTTATAATAATAACAGTATCCCAGCCTATCTGGGGCTGAAGCACTGTGTGCTGTTAGAAAAGTTATTCTACATATGTAACGAATACATATTTTTGAGTTACAGCCTCTGAGGGAGAAGCAAGGGGAAGCAAGTGACATACTTTCCTACTTGTGTAAGTCAGTGGACTAGCACCAACTAATGCCGGTGGCTTGTCGGTGACAAGCTGGAAGGCACATACAGTTAAAGCGACGCTATCTCTGCACGTGTACCGGTACACGAACCTCTGCCGGCACCTCACGTCGTTTCCTTTACCCGGCACTGCCCACCTCTTGCGCAGAAGGTCCTTAAACCTGTCAGGCACGAGGTTTGGGAACTGGACTGAATGAGGATCTCGGTAGGAGGGACAACAGTAGTAAGCAAACGTCTCAAAAATAATGGAGAAAAATGAAATCTAGTTTATAAACATAAGAGAAGGGTTTAATTTTAATCTCGTTCTACTTTCACATTTCCAAAACAACACTGGCTTGGATTTTGCTACTCCAGATGTACAACAGATGAAAATGGGAGAAGAATCGGAGGAGTCACTGTTTCTTTTCAGAGTGATAATGGCTGCTCTGAAAACTAAAACTTTTGACATACGTGTATTTTGAGTCGGTTTCTCATCACAAGCACTGAGGAAGAATTATAAAAATATTAAATTACACAAAACCAAACAACTACAGGTTGCCTAAAATGACCTCACACATATAAAATGGGGAAATATCTTGGCAAAGCAAAAGCTACTGCTGCTGGAGAGTGGTCAAATTTTGTCATTTTCCTTCTGGAGTACGGCTTTTAAAGAACATGTTTTAGTGCACAGATGTTGTACGCTGTCTTTTAAAATCTGCACTGGCTAATTTTGGTACCTAGAGGTATCATTACACAAACTTTGCTCCTTTTTTTTTTTTTCCTACACACAGAAAAGTCAGAAAAATCTACATCATCAAAATGTGTCCAAAAACTAACAGGGACTTCTGATCACTCTCAGATTTCAGAAGCTGAGCTCTGCTGTATCCTGATACCACATAAGCCTGTGTCTGATTTGTGAATTGACTTTTTTTTTCCCAATACAGCAATAGGATGTGTCACTCTTCTAACATAGAATATATGCAACAAAAGCTCTAAGTAAATTCATTCACTTAGGGCAATATACCATTTATTTATATTATCACAGATGAAGAGCATACATTTCATCTAAGCCCCACATTACGTTTCAAAGGGAGGGGAAGACGAGCAAACAAACAAAAGTTCCACAAAGCCAGCGATAGCTGTATATTCATTCTCAATTTGCTTTAGCATAGAAAGAGCATTACCTTTTATTTCTCCAAAGTTCCCTGATCCCATGGCAAGAAGCTTGTCTTTCCAGTCCTTTGATAGTAGCTTTTCAATACTGGGAGTTTCTGAGTGAAGGGGGGGAAAAAAAATGGAAGCAAATCAACATGACTGTCTCCACAACAGAACTCATTAAAAGTCTATCTGCTAAAAATAAGGCCAACCCTACTCTGGGCCCCAGTTGGTAATGACTTCATCAACAAACTGATAAGAGGGGAGGGAAAAAAAAAAGAAAGAAAAAAAAAAAAAAAAGAATGTGTTTTGTCACCTGCTGTTTGAAAACCATTAGCTTTTTCCTCTTGTGGAACAAAGCCCCGGTAATTCTCTATGACAATGGGCACACATAAACCTGCAGTTCATTGTTTTTCAATTTGGTGAACAAGTTGCTGCCTATAATGGATGCCTGTCAATTTCTGGGTGTTAGTCTGCAGTCAAAAAATAATTATGTTGATAAAATGCAGAGTAAAGAGAGAAAGAGAGAGAGAGAGAAGCAAAGAATTAGCTCCTAAATCCGCTACATGTAATTATATCCCTCTGAGTGTTTACAATTACATCCACTTTATAATGTGTGTTTAAACATCGTGTGGTGGTAAGCATACTGTGGAAAGATTTTCCGGTAACACGCACATTATAAATAATAATAAAAAGTTGGGTATGAAAAAAAGCTTTAAAAGATTGCAAAATCCAGAGGGAGAAAAGGCCCTGCTTAGAATGGAAACCCATTATTTGCTCATTTCAGATTCTATCACTTCCTTTAAAAATAAAATAAAATAAAATATATTTGTTCAGTATTTTCAGGAAAAAATGCAGTGAGGGTGTGGATGGGTCTGATATTTATGTCTGTAACTCTTGTATTCTGACCTCTTTTTGTGTGGAATTTTAATGCATAAGTAAATATAAATGCTAATAAAATTCAGAGAACATTAAACTCAATTCCAAACAATGTAATTGTATATTCTTGTCAGCATTTAGATGGGTACACAATTACAATAGCTTTCAATCCCACGATTAGCACTGCATTCAGTTAGAAAATGGAGTGTACTAAAAGATAAGTGTCCCAGTATGCTCCATCTAAATAACAATACCCACACTTATTATCTGGATCTAAGACATATACTGCTATTCTCCACATTTGTGTTTATGTGTATTTGTATTTGTTCAGGCATTTGTTTACCCCCTACCAGGAGCATAAAGGGAGTACATGTTAACTTATCAAAGGGACCGTCTGGCCTAGAGACCGTACAATTATTAGCAACTGGTTAATTTTCCCCACAGTAAAAACCATTACGAGCAACCTTCATTATCTCGTTTGGCTAATTCTGCCTCCTTTTACTTGAAGCCCCAACTTGCAGCTCCGAAGAGGCCTCGCCGCACGCCCCCCCGGCGCCGCTCTCCGGAGGCCGGGCGGGCCCCCCGGGCTCCCCCGGACCCTGCCAGCGCGACCCAGCTCCCTTCTCCGTCACACCCCGAGAACCGAACGAGCCCAAACTCACGTTAAACCGACCACCCGCGGCATAACACTAACGCCTAACGCACTACGGTGAGGCGGGCACACGGCTGCCCTCTCTCTTTCCCCGCACACACGCACTGCCCTCTCCTTCCCCCCCTCAACCCTCTCCGTGTCACCCAGCCCCACCGCGGCTGCCCCTCGCCGAGCGCTGCCAGCGAGGCAACGGGCCGGATCCCACCGACAGCACACGAGTTGTTGTTGGCTTTGTTGGTTTTTGTTTTGTTTGCCTGTTTGTTTTTTCCCGTAACGTTTTTTATTAGCCGCGTTGCAGCGCTCCCGCTTTCTGCTACATAACCGCGTGCTTCCCGCCCCTGGCGCGGTAGGCTCTCGCAGGGAAAAGTCGCTCCTTGCGCTACCCGCGAACCCGAGTCACCCAGAACTGCCTGAATGCAAGTTTTCCGTGAGAAACCCTGAAAAATGGAATTAAATCCTAAGGAAATAGATGGAGGAAGCTCCAGCGCAAGGAACATTCCCGTGCCGGGGCTGACGAAACGGGAGATGCCGCCGCGCTCCAGAGGCACTCGCACAGCGACTTCTGAAGTTTGCCCGTCCCCTGTCAGCACCCGCCAAGGAAACCCTTTTCCCAAACATATCCGAACAGGTCACATAAACGCCGCCGCTTGCTTTTTGGTGGTGGCTTTTTTCGCTGTTTTGGTTTGGTGGTTTGTATTTTTTTTTTTTTTTTCCTTGCGCTTCTCTAAAAATTCTCGAATAGCGTGTAAACAGGCCAGAGCAAATGGCGGTATTTGCAGTCGACGGCTGTCAGTCATTAAAAGCTAACAAACCTTTGCAAAGCAGGAATGCGGCAATAGAAATCCATTGTGAGCTGACAATAGGCTCCAGAGCCTCCAGGCACCAAAAGCAGCCCGTCTTACTTTTAAGTCTATTGTCAGCAAAGACCACGACACAGCTTTTCCCCCGCAGCTAGACAAAATGTTCGCCGTGGTGCGCTCGTAAAGAAACAGAAGTCTCCTGTCTAACTTGCCGCGTTAAAGCAACAGTAGCCGCTGGCCGGGGCTGCCCGAGCCCCGGCACTGCCGCTGCCGCCGCCGCCGCCGCCCGGCGGGCTCCCTCCCTACCCGCCTGCCCCGCCCCGGGCCCCCGCCGAGCCCCCGCCGCAGCCGCTCGGGAAGCGGCGCCGGGACGGGGCCCGGTGTGACTTTACGGACGTGAGTCGGGGGGGTGGGGTGTGTGTGGGGGGGTGGCTTTGTCAATAAAAATCTTCCTGACTTCGCGGCAGAGTCCCTCAACCGCAGGACTCGTGTGACAAATGAGTGTCCCTGCAACCTGACTCCGCCGGTGATTCCGGGAGAGCTACAGCAAACAAGCGGAGAATAATGAATGCGGTGGACGGCCATGTATCAATGACTGAATTTCTGCGAGAATGGTAAAGATCTCAGTAGGAAATGATGATTAGAGATGTGAAAGGCCAAATGGCAAAATCCCAATAGTAACAATGCATCTGTTCATTAATGTGCGAATATGAGTAATATGAAAATTTAACACAATTATAAGCCCCTCAGCAATCCTGATGGCATAAAATAGATTGTGGTGATCTAATCAGCTCTTCCCCTGTTGAAATACTGTATGTTAACTATTTAAAATAATATTATATAGATTTTTTTTCTTTAAAAAAAACCCACCATGTAATCATATTTAATTGATGTACTAAATTAGTTTCAAACCTCCCTTGACTTCAGCTGCAATTTTTACATAGGACACTTCAACAGAATTTTGGTATAGAATCAGAGAATAATTGTCCTTTTGCCAATACTTAAAAAGAACTTAAATTCTGAAAGACAATAGCTTCCCCACCCCTATAGCTTTATAAAGCTCAAGAGCTATATTAAATTACAGCTTGTTTAATTCTATTATATACCATGTTAACATACTGTACTTACATAAAATATGCTGTTCGTATACTCACCCTATCACATTTCAGTAACTGCTTGTGAAATACATTATGCACATCTCTTGGAAACAAATATTTTTATGTCATTCGTGTAACCCCATTAAAAAAAGATTTGAAATTTACACATCTTGAATAAAAATAACTATTTAAAAGGTTACAACTGTAGAGCTTTCATGAATTATACAGAAACAAAGTCATAATTTGTTCAGTTGTTTTCAGATTTCATCGGGAGGATGCTGCTCTCAAATGAAAAGAAGTAAACACTGTGTCTTGTTTGCAAAGCACTTGTTCTCTGGATTCATTAGCAACTTTTAGTGCTTGCAGCTTGGAATTGGGAAGGGTGGCCTGCACACAGAAACCGCGACTCTTCATACCTGCTCCAACACTTACTCTTCTCTTGGCTTCACCCTGATCAACGTTCCTACACCCAAAATCTGAGCTATCTTGATGGATTTTGGATACTCATCTGGGCAGCTAGGTATTATGATCATCTATATTAGCTCTCCCAAAAAGCTGTAACCAGTGTGCGTATCACGGTTATTCAGAACATCTGATTCCACCTTCAAGAGGAACCCAGGATTAGCCTCATTTCTTCTTCTGAGCCCCACTTGAGCCAAGAATACACGCCATTACCTATTTGCAGGGTAGGTCCTTCAGCACACAGTAAAACAATTCCAAGTCTATCCACGGCACAATATGAATACATCTACAAAAGAGTTGTTCGCGGGTTGTTTGCGAACAGTAATTCATTAATGTTTGGGGAACGTTTTTGTTCCAGAAACACCGTGAAGAGCGTTAAGTGTTGTTACAGGAGAGGATTAAGGGCACCAAAGAGAAAGACTGAGATGGAAAGAAAACAGGAATCGGTAAGTAAATGCTGGCGAAGAGGAGGCTGACTGAATTAACAGGCACAAAGTAATCCACAAAAATTATTTCTGCTGTCTCTACTCCACACATTTATCAGTCATTAGCTCTTGCTGGAGGTATTTACGGTGCATTTTGTTTTTCTCGTTTCACCCCTTGCCTCTGTTGCTTGCATATGCTTCTTCGCATGGCTGCCTATGGCAGTACCCACCGGTGAACGGCCCTCCGACTGTGCCAGCCATTGTGGCAGCAGCACACTGGCTCCTCCGTGACCCCCGGCCCCGACGCTCTCCCTCCTCTCCTCCCTCCTCTCCCTCCCGCGCCAAGCACCACGGAGGCTGACTCCCTCATCTACAACAATGAGACCTGGAGACCGATGCCAGCAGCCAGTAATTCTCACGCTGGCCAACAGCGCACGGAACTAAACCACTGTCCCGGTGGTGTTGTAGTCCCACGTTAACCGCTCCGATTTGCGTGTACGGATGCACGTGTGCATTGATCTGTACGTCCTGGCCACACACAGGCATGTGCTGAATTGCTCTGACAGTACTGGGCAGCCAAAGCATCAAAGTAAATTGACACAAAATCGCTTTTTAATCTAACATTTTTGAGCTAACAAGCATGCCACTGCCCCTTTACTTCTGTATTTGATGTATTTAAGTATAGCTTCGTTGACTTACTTGCTTAAAAAACTTTTAAGTTTTCACACAGGCCAAGGAGTGGTTTGTTTCCAGGAAGTGGCCGAGGCTACAAAGCCATAGTAAGAGGCACCATTTTTAGCACTGTCTGCTAGACTTCTATTTAATTGAGTCTACTTCCAGAAGTTGTGTTGATTTTTTCAGGCATTGTAACTCCCCTTTGGGAGTGACCTAATCCTGCTCTCAACTCAGCGGCAGCGCAAATGCACGTGTACCTGAACCTGCCTCGGCAGCCTTCCAAAAATGCAGTCCCACAACGTAGCATTCCCTTCAGGCCTAACCTGTCCGGTAGCTCTTTTCAATCCATGCTCCAGGGTTATGGTCCTGGAAATCCAATTCCAAAAGCTTAGGATGGCCTTCGTTACCAAATCTCTTCCTATTACCTCTTTCTGCCTTTGCTCATTATTTATTAAAAACAAACTTCAGTCTCATGCAGCTGCCTGCTCCCAGAGAAAGGCATGTATGTGATTCCATCGTGATGTAACAAGGTGTGGGACGAGAGCTTTCCACATGAGGCACTTCCAGAAGAGTCATATTTGAAGAGGCAAGGACAGAGCAAAGCTCTGACATGATAAAAGAGAGATAACTAAAATAAAAGGGAAGAAGGCTGACATAAGTCAACCACAAGTTAGAGAAACAATACGAGTCCTGGAGGTTCTCATCTGCATGGTGTCTGGGTGTCTGAGCATGGGTGATCTCTCAAGGAGAAGCCCAAAGCGCTCCCTCCTCTGTAACTACTGCGAACAGCTCTGGTCCTGGGATGAAAGAGAAAGACTCCTTAAAACAAAGTAAAAGAAAGATGTTTGGCCTCAGCATGGATGATGACATGAAGTATAGCAGAGTGGAGAGAAGCCAGGAGTTGCTCAATACCCAGCCAGACCACCAGACATTTCCTGCCAACACGTCATTCCTAGAGGAAGGAGTATTTGGTCGGCTGAAATGATCATGAATAAACTTCAGCATTGGCTGATAGACCTTCCATTGGCTGATAGACCTTCCACTTCTGGCAAGCACCTTCCTTTATATTATGAAAGAGCTGGCAAATACCCTCCATCCATCATTCACCCGTCTGTTACGGTCATAAATATGTTACACCTGTTGGCCACAGCTCCACTCACTGTTTCTACAACCCTCACCTATCGACGCGCCACCCTGCTGGCACTCTGTTCTGCACGGATGCACCACAACAAACCCTTTCTGGTTTGCAGCAGGGAACAAGACTAAGGGCAAATTTCCACTCTTCCTTTAAAAGAGCAGACAAGCACATATACAGACGCAAGAGATTTCTCTGTTTTACACACCCTTTTTTTTTATTACGAAGGCCCTACCTAGATAAAATCAGAAACTATTTTCACTGCAAAGAAAATAAAGCTACTATTATGAAGAAATGGTTGGTATCAGCAGGTTACATAGACATACAGCATCTGCATACACATATGGTTCTCCATCAACAGAAATCATGCTTTTAGGGAACTACTTGCAGCTAGGCAAGACACTATGAATCATGAGCAGGCACAACGCAGAATATATTTAAATTTGGAAATTAAAGACCACACAACATACATTTTTCTCTTGCCTTCCAGAGAGTACTGCAGTTTTTCACTAATCTAAAAGCATTTTAAACTTTTGGAGAAGACAGTAGGAAACACCTCTATAAATGTAAATACTGTTTAAATGTGGGACACAGTTGCTCCAGTGTGATACGTAAAAACGTGGTGGCAAGTACAATGCTACCTGGGGCTTCTCTGACTGGACAGAAAGTAGCATGCTGTTGGGTTCTTTGGTATATACATTTTTTAATGTACAAAATGGTTTTTAGTCTTTGGGCACAAACCCACAGATCCAAACAGAATATTCAGTTTTGAGGGAGATATTCAGAAGCTATGGTGCTCTGGCCAGCGCATCATATAGTGTGACTCTTACTACACCGCTCCATCACAACCACTGTGCAGAAAACAGCTGGGCTACATATGTCATCCATGGGTGGCTTCCAAACCTACTGAAAAGCTCCATTCTCTGGCAGGGATAACCAGCCTTCCTGCTCTTGGAATCTCCAGTCCCACCCCAGCCACATGTTAGCTCCCATAGCACTTGTATTTCAGAGGACAAAATCAACTTCTGTATCCACAGATGATCGTAGTTACCTGTGGTGCACGACGACATCAGGTTACCATAGTATTCCTGTTGCACACGCTTGCGTAATTTTGTTTATGCTTAATAGTACAACAGTTGTTTTCAAGTTGCTGGCTCTCTTTTGCAATACCCATCATGCTGCATTAATGAAGTATACACTATATGAATGATAAGACAGTTTCATTGTGATTTCTGGCACAAGAGTACTGCTTCTTGTGCTAAAAGAAAAAAATAAAATAACCCACTTTGCCAGAAGAGGTTCCATAACACAGTAAATAAATTATTCAAGATTTTAAAATCAAAATCAGTAATCTATGAACATCACTAGAAGTATGATTTCACTCTATCTATGGATATACAAGCAGTTATTTTTACAACTGTTCACCAACACAAAGTGCCAGTCTTACAAGGAAATTATCTAAAAACACAAGAACGTTTATTAGGAAGAAAAGGTTAGAGTGTCCTTCAGATACACTATACTACCAGTTGTTGAACTAATTATCCCTTAGGATGTAAGCGAGGAGCCAGCAAACCACAGCACAAGGCAGGAATACATGGCTAAGCAGGACAGGGGGAGGGCACGGGGACTTCTTAAGCTAGGTCTGCGGCCAAAACCAGCATCTCATTCAACTACACCCTCAGGAACAGTCAGGCTATTGTCTGAGTTTTTTATAGTTTCCATCACCTGAAGGCACTGGCAGTTGCACCGTTAGCTGTGTACTTTTCAGGCTGTCTTGTTTCAACAAATGGTCACCTACCCCAGGAGCAGTGTCACACTCCAGCTATGACATGTACAATGCAAAGAAATTAAGCCTGTCATGTAGTATCTTCTGCCAGTCCTTCAATTTCCCAGCAGCAGAGTCTATCTTCATTTTGGGGTTACAGAGGCAACAGTCAAGATTTTCTCAGCTTCCATCGCCTTTATTGGTATATATTGGTATATAGCTTCAGGACAGAGTCTGCTTTCAGAGAAAAATTCAGGTATTTCTAGAAGTCTGTCTGTCATACACTCTCCTAAACTGCCAATGTCTATCTACATGAACAAAATGCCCACGAAGCCCTTGCGAGGCTTGCGTGCCTGACAAAAACACCTCTTTCATGAGCAGAGCTCTGAGTCAGGGAGCAAGCCTGCATCCCTGCTCTCACCTCACAACAGGGAATTTCAGCTCAATCCCTGTTATTTCCAGCATGCTAACTGGTAGAGTATGTACTTCGTTGCTTTACATACCTTACTGACAACAGACACCATCAAGGCTACTAAGTGTACGTTGATTACCCTCTAAACAATAATAATCTAGAGTTCCAAGCTGGTATACGATAATTTCCATCTGTTCCACTGTTGGGGGGGGTGGCATTTGTATTTGTGTGCCAGGGCAGCTGGACAGTGGCGTGCTCCACTCACACCTCCATGCATGAGGCCTTGCACATCAAGCCTGGAGCCGCTGCCGGTTGCCTCAGATTCATATGGAGACAGGGTTCTATTACTTGCAGGACACCCCCAAAACCACTACAGTTTAATTATTCTAGAGAAACACTAGAACAGCATAGTTTGTAGTCACTGCTGGGTTACCCTCTGCCTCAATCCTTGTCTGTACAAATACATAGTGGGGTGTGGCTGGTTTGAGAATTGGTTCAGTCTCTGCCTTTCCCACTTCTGCAGCAGAGCAACTGTGTCCCCCAGAGTAGGGCACACTGAGGCACTCTGAATGGCACTGGATGCCACGCACAGAACAATACATCTTTTGTCACTGAAATTTGTTGGGACTCAGTGCTTTGGATTCCCAAAGGCATTCAGGAGCATAAATCTCATTCTGGAAAGGAATTAGGCTCCGACTGCCTTTGGAGATCCAGGCCAGTGAGTTGGCCGAAAGAGCCGATCGTGAACACATTCTGCCAAGTGTGGCATTTCACTGGCACTGGTGTTGCTGGAACATCTCTTTTTTTCAGCATACACAATCTTTAGAATGATCCCAAGCCCCTGCTACCACTGTCTTTTTCTCCCCTAATTAAAGCAACAGACAAGAACAAAGGAAGTATTTTAACCTTACCCAACTTTAAAATAAAAAGTCAGATTTAAAAAATGTTCTCCCTACTTTCCTAATAGACAAAAATTAGATTAATAAATGAAACAGAGTAACTCACTTTCAAACACCTGAGCAGCAACCTTTTCCTTTTTTTCAGTGATGTTAAAATTACACCAGTAGGAATCTTTATGAAAAGAAGGGCAACAGTAAAATAAAAAAAGCCACAACCTCTCCTACGCATGAAAAAAAAAAAAAAGAGAATTTTGTCTTAATCTCTGTTCTTCAGCTCTCCAATGCCTCTTTAATTCCAGGCATCTCTAAATGAAAGGAGGAATTGATTTTCTCAGGAGTGGTCCACCCAGCAAAAAACCCCTGTGTTAGTTGACAGAAGGAGGCACTATACCAAGCCCGAGCTTCACTGAAATTCTGAAACCACAAAGATGTTTTAATATTTCCAGAGACTATTTCAAGAGTAACAACATAAAACCAGAGACATCTGGAATTAAATACCATTAAATTTCTCTTCAGTTTTATTTTTCTGTCTCAGTTGGACAGAGATACTCCACTGAAATACATATTCCCCTGAAATATATTTTTGTATTAGTGCTACCAACAGAGCCAGTTTCTAATTAAAGGGCCATAATATCTTGTTAATATTAACAGTGGGCACTGTTTTTCGTCTGCTAATTTTTTACATCTTCAGCACATCCTTAAGAAGCAAGAGGGCTTAAAAAAAGCATTCAACAAGATGACTATACGCTAACTTTTTATGGGTATTGACACATCATTAAAGATGTTCTAGGGAGATTCCACGGTTTATCTTTCGACAGAAAAGATCTTTTGCGCTGACCCATTTCCTTTTGAGTAATTAAATGCTTTTTTTGAAAAAAAACCTCTAAAACAAAAACCCCAGAGCCAAAAAGTATGTAATCTAAATAACCATAAAACATAAATTGAGAACTACAGTGTTTGGCCAGAATATCAAGGAAATCCTTCTGAAGCTCAACCACTCCACTTCCCAACGTAACCCTTCACATACAGTTACTATAGCATTTTTACTTGAAAATCTCAAAGCAACCTTTGTTAAAATAGAAGAAAAAAAAAAAAGAGTCCTGAAGAGCTCATAATTTTCCTCAAAATGACAAAGGCGAGGACTGTATACGATGAAGCAGAGGAGACAATTTTCTAAATAGCCTATCTTTCAGCCTTTGCCACAGCCATTATTTCCCCCCACCAAAAAGTGTGCAGCTCTGGCCTCCATACGATCGGCTGAAAGGGGAGCTGTTGATACCAGGAGCTCCGTTACCTCTCTGCCTTCCTTACCTTGACAAAGAGCAAAGAGTTTTATTTGCCAATACAAGAGAGCAACAAAACAAAACCCAACACAAACCCCCCCCCACCACCAAACAAACAAACAAAAAAGAAACCAAACAAAAAAAAACAACCCAAAAAACCAAGAAAAGTGAAACAAGCACTCTTGTCACAAAGCCACAACATCCGCTGTTGAGGCCTGGTTTGGAGTTTGGGGCTTTTCTTTGTTAACTATCACCGCTCTCAAAAACGGGCACCTCTCCTGGCACCCCCGCTTGCTCTGAACTCTGCCAGTGCCTGTCCCAGTGAGCACTGGGGCTGGGGCATTGGGGCCGGGGAGGGTGGAGAGCCTCACTTCCCAATGGAAGCCACAAAACGTCCTGCTGCAGCTGCACCAAAGTGCATGTTACTGAACTAATCATCGGTTTCCACCCTCCTCCCCCATCCTCTTCCTTTTTTTTTTTTTTTTTTTGACAGCTGTCTTCCTATCTTCCCAACAGGTGCTATTAGGCCCTGAACAATGGCAAAGGCTTTTAAGCCACTGCTGTTGACAAGTGAAAGAGAACAACAAATGGCTTGGTAGTGCTCTTCTCCCCGGGTCACTCAACCAATGGTAATAGTTATTATTTTTATTTATTAGCTCTGCGGCACTGTCCTCCATTGTACCTCCTCCAACCTCTCCTTTCCGTGACAGCAAGGAGCTTTTTAACTTTTAATAAAAATGGGCGAGCGCTTAGCTCCTGAGCTGGCTCTTTCTGTAAAGTGCACAGCTAATGAATGTTGTCCATTTAGATCTGGATAATTTATGATGTCAGCGGAGCGGAGGTGGGGAGGGCTGGATCCAGATATGACCATTAGTTACACTGCCAGGAGTGACAGTGAGAGTAAAGAAAGGGAGGTCAAAGTTGGACAGAAAGAAGTTTGTTCTCCTCTCTGCCCCGTATTTGTTTTTGCAGGGTAAGTACAAGGTTAGGCGATAAATAAGACATTCCCGCTTTTGAGGTTAACGTAATTTTTCTTTGCTCTTCTTAGCATTTCACTGACTGCATTATAATCCTCTTCAGAGAACAATCACAGATGGAAGAAAAGTTAATTTTCCCTTAAATAAAAATGTCTGCACCCATTTAAATGATGCACTCAGTCCTGTTACCGCTAGGAGAAAAAAAAATGTGCCAAAATATTTTCTGATCCTAATAACAAATACACGCATTCATACACATACATTTATTAGTTGAGGTCACTCAATTAATGAACTGTATATGACCGATCAGCTCCATCAAATACAAACCCTCTATTGCCACTGTCCTGCCAAGCTGGGTATGTATGAAGGCAAATCAGACAATTCCACGTCCCAATAGAATCAGTAAACCAGCAAGTTAAGTCATCTGGAAGTGCAAATACACTGGAAAGTTGAAAATCTAATACCAAAAGCCATCAAAATACTGACATATCATGGGACTGCTAGGTTTAGAGTTATAAGTTATCAATCAAACGGAAGTAAAAGTATGTACATCTTTTGATCATCCGGACCTGTTATTTAAATTGTAAGTTGACGTAATTGTTTAGTGAAAGGGCTGCGGTCATCAGATTCTCTGTGTACTTCCTAGAGCAAATGTGTACTATTATAATTTCAATCTAATGATAACATTGAAAGAACCATAAAATACTTGTTTGTGTTGTTAATAAAACCATTAAAGGGATTAAAATAAATAAATAAATAAACAGAAAACGAAAAAGGATATCCCCCTGAAACAACCAAGAAAACACATAGTAGGCTCAGATGTCTATTCTCCTTAAAAATATGACAGACTGTTTTACCACTGGAAGTGAGAATTCAAGCACATACGCCTGATGCTAAACAACTACACATCCTGAACTCCTCTTGCACAACATATGTGAAAACAAAACCTCAGTCATCGATTGCCAGATGCTACAAAAATATGAACAATAATAATAATAACAATAAAAAAAACAACAGAAAAAGAGATGTACACTATAAATCAATGCTTCTGAACTGCAGGTAGTTTCACACTAAATCAGACTGCTACTTGTGTTGTAAACGATATTTGCATGGAATCATTATGTCAAATTAAGTAGAAATTATTAAAGTTAATGTCATCTCTGGACTTAAAATAATCTTCCAAGATTTACACACAGGCTTCTCCACCAAAGTACAGCATTCCATCTGCCTTGACAACTTGTTCTGTTTGTTCTCACTTGTCTCCATTCATGGATTTTTTGGACTCTGTTATTTTCAGCGTAAATAGGGAGAGGAAATACACTGGGTTTCCTTTTGATCGAGCATTTTCCTTCCTGAGCTAGAGAATAACATCGAGATACACGGCTGGCTCAGCTGTGTAACCCTTGTGACAGGTAATCCCCAAATAAGCGAAGAGAATTCAGAGAAAGTCTATTATGCATAGCTCTTTAACATAATGGTTCTAGACAAGGAGAAAGGAAAGTCAGAAAGTAAAAGCAGAAAAGTCAAAGAGGGGAAAAGAAAAGAGAGACAAAGAAAACAATACTGAGAACAAGGAAAGAACGGGACTAAGAAAGGGGACTCATTTGTCAAAATCCACAATGTACTTATACAATGCACTGAAGGAGTAGGAGAGTCAAGGCAACTCTGCAGCCACTCCTGGCTATTGAAAATGGTCACAAGCACTGAGCTTCCCCATTCCCCAGCCATCCAGTAGATAACTGCAGCAGCCTGAGTAAACATGAAAGAGAGGAGGTAAAGAACTGTAACATGAACTTCTACTATCAGAAAAGACAATAGGATTTAGATTCAAGCATAAGCTATGCCTTCAAATCACTGCCAGCAATCTGAAGGGACAAAATATTTTTTATCTGAGAGGATTCTTACTCATACCGTGCAGCAGAACATTCTCAGATTATTTTAGAAAACTTAGACTTCCTCCATTCATCTCAGAATGATAAAACTTCCTCTGCAAATAGTCGTCCAGTTCCACAAGAAAGATCATCTGCGTTCAGGATGGCTTCACGAATCACCAGGGACCAGTAAGGTGAACGCAGGGCAGGAACAGAATACCTCCCCAAGATTTAAGGTCATTCTGTGAGTAGCTCTTTACACAATGATGACCATCGAGAGGCACTGCCTTCTCGCTGGTAAAAAGATCACAGACTGCAGAAATACTGAGAACGTCAGCATTTGGAGGTCCCTTCCAACCCAGGATATTGTACGGTTTCTTCTGATGAAGGGAAGCTACTTTAAAGCAAGAAACAGTCCCCTCACCTCTGTGCTACCAATCTCATTAATTGCCACCTAGAGTTAGCTTTCTCCCACTTTGTCCAACAAGCTTGTCCTTGTTGCTCCGGGACCTAATTTGTTCCATCAAAATCAAGGGAGGGTCAGGCGTACTCATCCTCCCAGATTTCTCAGACTATCCATTTGAGAAATCCTGCCTATCAAAATGACTTAAATGAGGTCTTTCTCATAAAATCAATTCTTTCTTGCCATTCCAAAGCATTCACCTGTATAGTCCTGTAAGAGCAGTGTAGAGGAGGCTTAAACTGAACAGAAGCAGCATGAAAAAGTTCAGACGAAGAAAGAACAACTTGGAAGGGACCACCTTCTCTGCAACATCTGTAGTTCAGAATCCTATTCATTCTTCACTTCTTAGCCATGGTGGTAATAGACAGTTGGCTTCTGCTGTAAATGGGCAGAAGCTGCACTTTGTTTTATCACACAGAAATCCGGTACCAGTAATCTCCACATCTGTATTCTTCTATCTCCCACGATACAAAAAGAGCAAGGCATCTTCTGAAAAGCCCTGACTGGTACAGAAAGCAGCAAATCATCTAGGTCAACAACATGTGTCTTAGTGAATCTGAAGTTCTAATCAGTACCGCGTCTCTCCTAAGACTCTGGCCTCATATTCAAAACCCTCAACAGGACCACATCTACCTACTGAAAAAAACTAAACAACCAAACTCAAACTTCCCTCTGTGACTGATCTCAAGCATTGACCAGGTTATAACTGACTAAAGGAATGGAACATGGGGATCATAATGCATGATCTGAGAATTAGTGAGAAATCCTTGTAAGAAGTTATAAGAAGTAAGGAATACAATCTTGCAAGAACTAAAAATGATCCTCCTTTGCTTTTGAGGAGTGATAGCTCCTTCAAATAAAGACTAAATTTGTAAACGAAGAGCATATTGGACCAAAAAAACAGATCTGTAAAAGAACCCAAAGAGCAGAACTGTGCACAGATCTGTGCAGCCTTATTGCTGGTATTCCTGGCTCTGTCATCTTGTGTCTTCATCTTTGTGGGGTAACTCTGAACAGCGATTGAAACTATCTCCAAGTCCTCAAGAAACTCTGCTAAATTTTAATGTTTGCACAGAAATTTTTTCAGTCACAGACCTGTTGCTGCTGCTGCTGCAAAGAAAAAAAAAATCAATCCAAATCCATTATCAACTGTACCTTAATTTTAACACTGACACATCTAAAATACATTCATGAACTCTGCCTGAAAAATATCATTATCAAACTGTTATATGGAATCATATCTTTTGCGATTTAATTTTGTGACTAACGTTGACCTTTCACGTACGGTACCTACCTCTCTTTGCAGATGCACTGCTTAACAATATGCAGTTTACACACAGGTTTATTTCCTATCTAGTAAGAGATGTTTGGAAAAAGAACCATGTATTAATTCAGCTTTTCGGCCCTGAGATAAAATGGGGGCTGAGCCTGAAATATTTTCTTTTAAACCCACCTCTCTCTGAATAAGATAGAGAAGTCTTTGAATAAGCATATATTAGAAGTTTCTCTGGTATGCAGGTACGAAGGAGAATGTGCAAGCATGCCAAGCGCAGAAAAGGACCCAGAGTCAGTATCAGAAGCGGTGTGGGGAAACAGAGGGATGTGGGGCTCCTGCGGAGTGAGGCAAATGACAAGGGCAAATTCCCAGATTGCTTGAAAACAGGGGGTCTGGGAAGGTGAGGTGTGGAGTAATTGCAGAATGGTGTAACAGGGAATTTAATAGATCAGAAAAGGCTGAATAGGATAACAGGCCCATTGTTCAGAAAGTTCTCTTTTGTGACCAGGCTTTAAGAGAATGCCAGAGCAACAAATGACTTAATCCTGAGGGGATGCTATGGTGTAAATGAAAGCAGTCTATACCTTGAAAGCCGATGGAATAAATTTCTGTATCACATAACCAGACTGATGACTGCAGCTTTCAGCAAAGTCTTAAGAGTTGCAATGGGCAAAAACCACACAATCATGCCCTCCCATGTGCCCCGTTCCCTCTTCCACGGCATTTTCCAGTGTACTCGAGGGGTGGAGGGGGGGGATAAGCCACATGAATGATGAACAGACACGGTCAAATGCCACATGAAATACAATGGTTACAGGGAAGAAGAGAAGAGAAAGAAAGAATTGTTCTGTGCTGGCTTCCCTTCTCTCCTATGTTCTAACCACCAAACTAAACTCGGAGCCTCCTGGCTATATGAACAGAGCCCCTAAGCACCGCATCACCAATTTACACAGCTTCCCGCTCCCTCGCTACAGAAATGGAAGTGCCTTAAAAGACACTTGGTGTAAAATGGAGGCTAACTTTCCAAGTCTCTCCCGGAGCACCACACATCTTTGGGAAACTTTCCCGTTCGCTCCTGTATTTCTTGAGCTCTATTAGAGCAGATTATGGAGCCAGAGGGGTCCCATCTAATTCCTGCTACATCAAAGAGAGCATCTTTCCAGTTATTTCAACATAAGCTGAATCAGGAATACAGAAAAGACAGTCTAATTAAAAAAGCAAAGGTCACACTCTAGGGCATAATATAGAATACTTTGCAAGGATGGCAGGGCAGGTAGTGGAAAATGGAATAGTGTTAAAAATGGCATCATCAGCTCTAACTTTATATATAACAGAAGAGCCAGGATATTATTTATTATATGGCCAGGAGATTAAGGAAAATATAAAATGACTGTTTTCAAAGAAAAGGTGGAAATATGCTTTCTCAATCCACTATAATTTCTTCATTGAAATTAAATAGACTTTTATTTAAAAAAAAACCCTAAAATCTTGATCTCGTTCTAACTCAGGCAGAGAAGTGAAATGCAGAAATATAAAGCAGCAATCCTGAAATCAAACTTTTTCCAGATTTTTATGAAACTTGGCGTCTAACTTTTTAAATTCCTACCGTATCTAGATGGATTCTACTAGCAGGTTCTATATTTGGCAACAGAAATTCTTCAATTCTCGGCGAATCTTGTGCGTGATACTCAATTCTAAAATGACTGCAGAAAATTACTTCACTTTCTAGGAATTCAGAACTGAAGGAGTGTAACTCAGCTGTGATTTGTGGCTTACTTGGTAGGCAGCATGTTGTACTTTTTATCCTTCTTCCCACTCCCATTTACCTTTTGCTACAGAAAAAAAAGGAGCACCATAGGTGTGCATTGCTAGAGCAGTCTGCACAAAAGCTAGGCTTCTGCAAAGCCTTCAGCTGAGTTTAATTGAAACACTTGTTTCCCTATGTATTCCCGATACTTTTTGTAAGTTTAAAACATATAAAAGCAGCTATTGCCACTCGAAAAAGAAAGGAATAAATAGTTTCCTTCGTCCTATTTAAATGACATTTGGGTAGCTCTCTGTGGGGCTACCAGAAAATCCTTTGGGCATTCACTCTTCTACAGATGAGTATAGACTCTCCAGTCAGTCACCTACAATTCACTAAATTGGAAACATTGACCTAAGGGAGACATCATACATACAATATCGCAGTGTAATGTAAAACACAGATGATATTTGGGCAAACTAAGAAGCTGAGGTATAGGTTGAGTGGATTTTTCAATGTCAACAGGGATAGTTCTGGACAATAGTTAAGGGACTTGGTGCGGTCCTGCTGATGACTATACGATTTGAGTTTCGCCAGCATGCGATATTACGTTCTTCTTCATATAAACACCCCAAATACCGAAATTCCAAGAGTCCCCACTACAATGTGTTCCCGCTACTCCATACAATACTTCAGTTAAGGCTGAGCTACATTAACTATGATTATAAAAAAAAATATATATTTCTGTAATGACATTTTTTTCTCCACTATTGTAACAACTCTTCACTCCCAAAGCTGTGTTTATAATGAGATGGTGTGGCGTATTTTCCATTAAAAGCCTCGGCAGGAGTTTCTGTAGTTTTTCTCATGTATTGCAAGTTCAATCCTCTTTCTGCATTTGCTTCACAATAACCAGTCCATTTCCAAGTGATTAATTTTCTATTCTTAAAACAAAGCATTCCTTTCCCCTCTCATTTTGCTGGTGAGGGTTTTTTTTTCTTTTCTTACCAAAAGAAAAAAAATTCTTTTTCAATGACATCATGGTATAAAATTTTCAAAGCAGGTTTTAGCGGGAGATATGCAGATTGCTTTGAAAAGTTACCCTCATAAATAACAACAAAGTAGTGAATTATCAAGGCTGTAACTCAGTCAAGAGGTGCTGTAACCATTTATATTATATGACCTCAGCAGAACCTCTTGATTGAATTGCAGCCTTTCATTAAATTGGGCACTCTGTATTATTTTCTCTGAACTGGAGAAAATCAGAATGGCAAAGAGATTAGCCTCCAAGCCCATCTCTTTGTGATCTAGATGCATATAATTTTTAACCATTACCTCAATTTTATTTTGTAACTTAAAAAGATTGTGAATAATCTACTGTGTCAGTAATTCCCTTCCCTCTGAGGTGGTACGGTTTGATGACATGGCAAAAACACTACTGTGGAACCTAGGTACATTTAGAAACTGTACTGCTTGACAAGGAGCAAGATCTCACTAGTGAAATCTAGAGAAAAGTGGGGGAAAAAAGGAGGGAAGAGAGAAACTGTAGATTCACAGCACTGCACATTCATTCACAAAAAGCTGGAAACCAGAAGGGACCATTAGCTCATCTAGGCTCATCTTCTATATATATTACTGAATATTCATTATTTCATCAACCAAAATCAAACCTTCTTCTGATTTATTTCTAACTACCATTTTACTAGAAGAGAAACAGCTGGCTTCTGAGTCAGGACATTCCATAAATATCTCCCTGCTTTTACTGGAAAGTTGTATGTGTAGGGATGAGGGTGGAGGGAACCGGGGTACTTGTGATACTTTCTCTGTTCATCTCCAGCTGGCTTATACAATGCTGCCTTCACAATGTGAGAGACAACCTCCATACCAGCAGTTCTCAAACAAACCCATGATGACAACGTCAACGTTTTTTAACTTTTTATAGAAAGAGTCCACGCAGGAGCTCCTGTGCTCATGTAAGCGGCCACCGCATCAGGCCCACAGGAATCATTTCTCCAGAGTGCTTCCCAGGCTGTTTGGGAGACATCTACACATGCCGGGGCGAGTATTTTGAAAGGGAGCAGAAGAGCATGGCTCTGGATGTGCAGTTTGTGCCTCACATGATTTAAGAGAATCCAGTTTTCCCTCACAGTTCATATCATACCTTGGAAGAACATGGCGCTTTCCTTATCTGGCCGTAACGTTTCACAACACGCTTCAGTTTTCCTTACTGCTTAGAACTTCACCTCCTTTTCAAAGCCCCTACGTTTAACTCGGGAAGAAAAAAGCTACAGTAAGTCCCTTTTCCTATTTTCTTATATTTGTGTAGCTGTTAGACATTTTGCAAAGGAGGGGAGTACCAGCCAGCCTTTCACAACAAAAGGGCTACTGTCACCGCGCCAGTCCCAGACATGGTG